>JAUEJL010136837.1:0-10979 GCA_032274825.1 Drosophyllum lusitanicum | reverse complement strand
CAGTTTAATATTCAGTGAAAGAAAGAAAAAAAAGGTTACGATAAAATGTCATTTTGTTGTAAAAAATTACATTATGTATGTAATGGAGAAAACTGGCACATTTACTATGGATAGGAAAAAGCTCTTCCAACTTGTTGGAAAGGCTAATTCAAATCTAGCTGATGTGATTCTCAAAATAGGCCTTTTTGACAGGTAATTTCTTGCATATGTTAAATTATTTCTTAGCCAGTTTTAAAAATCAAGAACGTTCTCTTTTTGTTAGCCGTTTCTAATAAAATATGTGAGCCCGTTAGAAATTTTTTTATGGTAAAGAACTAGTGGCCCAACTAGCTTTATACTAAATGATGAGAAAGCTACAAGATGGAAGTGAATATAAACTACATGTGTCAATTCCAAGCCACTTACTTGCAAATGGGTTCATTCGGATTATGTTTGATCCTAAGCGGTCAATCTAGGGCTGCAAATGATTTGAGCATAAAAACATGCTTGAATTGTATAACGAGTTGAGCTCAAGCTTATAAGGGCTCGGCTCAAACTCTTATCAACCTTCATAAAATTTATAGGCATATATATATAAATACATATTAAATTGAATTTGCAAATTTTGTGATAGTTGGATTTTGTTATGGTACCTGTTGTCAATAGCGGCGCTATAGCGAATAGCATAGCGCCCCGAGCTCGCTATCATACAAATAGCGGCATTTTTTTAGAGTTTTGAGTTTGGTAATAGTCAAGGGTTTTTTCTTTTTAATTGGTGTATAGTTTAAGACTTTTAAGGTAATATACTAATATATATAATAGTTTAAGACTTTTAAGGTAATATACTAGTATATAAATATATAATTTTTCTTTTAGAAGCTTATAACTATATATGAAATAGCGGTCGCTATTTATCGCTATTCGTTGTATAACATATAGGTAGCCCATCGCTAGTTACCACTATTCGCAATTGACAACTATGGTTACGGTTAGACTTTTCTAAAAATGTTTTTCACTTATAGTCAAGTTTTGTTGTAATGTTTATACATGTTTGAGACGTGTTTTGATACGAACCAAATTGATGTATTGAAAATACGAACAATCACAATAGTTGGGGTACTTTCAAGAGACACTTGTCTCTTCTCAACCTACTTTCAAGAGGTACGAGCTCTCCTAAACCCTTTTCTAAAACCAATTTCCTCTAGATGATAATCTCATACCCTCTAATCCCTATTTATAATAAATAATAAACTTGCTCCCTATATCATATCTTTTTGGTCAGTCTTTCTGTTATTGAATTTAATGTTTAATTTTTTAAATAAGTTCGATCATCATTCATCAATAACAATATTTATTTAAATATTTGAGCTTTCCGTGTTGAATTCAAGCCAATCCTTGAGCTGAGCCCGGTCATGTATCATAAAGACTTGTGGAGCTTGAGCTTAGCCTAGCATAGTTGAACCAAACTCGACCCCTGTCAAGCTTGAGTAGACTTGTTTGCAGCCCTAGGTCTGACCAGGTAGAATACAAATTTAGCTAATAAAGAAATAGTTTAACCAGAACTAAAGTCGCCCAAAGTTCATCTTTTTTAATACAAACAGCCCAATAAATCATATTATTCAAAAAATTAGATTACATTGAAATAATATAATTTTTTGTAATCAGACGAGACACAAATTATTTTTAAAAAAGCTGGACAGAAAATCTTTCTGATCAACTCAATCGACCCGTATAAAAAGCAACCCTTTGACCTGAATACATTATGCGACCTACCTACTTGATACCTTTAAGATAAATCAATAGAGTGCTGAACGTGTTATCTGAAAATTTCTTATACTTTATATTTCAGATCAGAGATTGCCTGGAGAGAGGCAAAATATGCTCAAATATATGAGTATCTTCGTGAAGAATATGAAGTTACCCAACGGTTCGGGAATCTTGATTACAAATTGAAGTTTGTGGAGGTACCTTCAGTTTCCCTTTGGCCCTTCTTAGCCTTTGTGATAGTCTTTCATGATAACAGTATACCATTAAGCTCTAGATTACATTACAAAATTAGTTGTAGTTGGCACTTGGCAGCTGCAATTTATATCCACGAGTTTCTAAAATCAAAGCTAATGGCTTGTCTTCAGAGCAGAACCTTTTCCCCTTGCAATGAGAACTTATTTCTCCAAATTGGAAAGAAAAGCTAAGGGTGATTTAGTTGCAGAAAAGTTTTATCATTTTTCTATCTTCAATTTTTCAAATAAATTTTCTATCTTCAGAAAACTTTTGAAAATTTAGAAAACGTGTTCAAAAGAAAATATTTCTATGTTAACTTTTCTATTGCTGAAGGTGACCAATAAAGATTGTCGGCGATGAATCGATGATGACTGGTGGAGGCCAACGATGGGCGACGACGTCGGTCGGCAGAGGAAGCTTGGCGGCTGAACTGCCAGAGGAAGTATTTTTCTGAAAAACTGGAAATTTAGAAAACATATTAAAATTGATTTTTTCAGAAATTTCCATGGTAAACAGAATCCTCAGTTTTCTACTTTATTACTACAATTTGGTAAAGATTAAAATGTTGACCGTTTCTTTACTAACTTCATCTGTTTTTTCAAAAAGATTCCTACTTCTCCACCATCACTACCCACGGTTACTTCTGCTGTCAGCATTCACATCCAACCCAATGATAGTCGCAGCCATCCCTATAGTCTGTCGTCGGCCACCTCCGATAGCCGTTGTCATCATCAACTGTCGCCATCTCTGCCTCCCACCGTCACTTGCCACAGCTGGAAATAGAAAGCTTTATGTAGAAAATTTCCAATTTGCTCATGTTTTCTAAATTTTATTGTAGATTTTCAGAAAAGGAAAATAGGAAGTTTTCTGAAAAAAAAGTAATTTTCAATCCACCAAACACTCCTGAAGCTCTTAATAAATGCTTTTCATACATACCCTATAAGTAAGAGATGTTTATCTTCTTGTGTTATTGATTTCTGGGACATGTTCTGTGTAATCATTCATCTTTATTGTTTATTTCTGTTACAGCATAATATTCATTTTCTACAAGAAGCCCTCCAAAACCGAAAGTCGGATCTTTTGGAATGGTGCATCATAGTTTTGCTGAGCATCGAGAACGTTATAGGAATATATGAAATCATACAGGAAACGAATATAGTCCTGATATGATGGATTTATTAATAAAGATGTTTTTTTCAGTCACAGTTGGTTTTTGTTTTTCTAGTTAGTACATAGAAGTGAGATAGGAAAATGATTTATTTAAAACCAAAGAATGTTCAATGTATGTATACTTTGTTCATTTTCAATTGTACTTGAATGTGAAATGACAAAAGGCCATTAATTTCTGCTTCTATACTTCTTTTCTGGTGCTACAGACATCTGAAAGCTACAGAATGCAATCTAGTAAAGCATATGGTATGACTTTGTAGAATGTCATAGTCAACAATAAACCTACTTGCATCTGCAGGAGTGTTAGGATACAAGATCAAACGAGAAAAATGGGGGGAAATAAAGCAGTCATTAGCACATTTGAAGTCAAGATAATGTAGTTCTAATTTCTCCCTGATTCTTTGTTTATTCTAACCACTTGCCACGTTGGGCGAACCATTTGCGGAATTGTGGGTTGTGCGACCCGTAGCAGTTTTACCTTTTGACCATGACAATCAAACATACACTCGGGTAGCAGTTTTAAGTTTTCACTTTATATGTAAAACCTGTACATTCAAGTTTTACGGGTGTTTGAATATGTTGCTTGTTTAATAATCAAGTGGTGCAATATTTGACAGAATTTATTGTGCAATAATCACTATAAAAGTATACAAACCCACCTCCAGGTAATTTCCTGCACATATTCAGCATAGAATAAAGTGTAAAAAGAGCAAAAGAACAAACACACAACAGTTAATGATGTTGCATTCTTGCTAACCCGTAACAACATTTCATATGCCAACTCAAAAGCAATAAAAAGTACAAAATTTACTAATGCAGTTTTACACAAAAGTGTTAGTTTTAAGGTGACCTTTGACTCATTTAACCTGTCCACAATTGCATCTTTAAAACTCTTCAACTCGAATGGCATCATGAAGCATTTCATAAGCATCTCTAGGCCTTGACTTTTTAACTCCTGCAGTAAACCATACTTTATCGGATCTATACCCTTCAACCGCCACATTCGTGACTTTGACCCATACCAACACCTTTGTTTTCATTCCTTCAATGCCAGTGAGCTTTCCCCTCATTAAAATGCCTTTGACCCGATTGGCATACCTGATGACAGATGAATCTTTGAATGTCACCTCACAAGAAGAGGGCAAATGCACCACTAGTTTTGCTTTGGTTTCATCAAATTCATAAGACACTATGTTGTTAGGGAATAGACCCGGTGGTAAATTGTACTCACGGAGAAGTTCTGGCAAGGATTTCACTGGCTTTCCTGCAAATTGATACTATAAATCTATAATCATGTCCACGATACCGTAATTTGGATCTCATCGCTCATGTCATAATGTGAATGAGATCTACAATTACATTTTAAGACCCGAAAAGGTTAAGGTAGATGATATCTACTGAGAATAATGGGTAAAGGGTTATTTTCAATCAGGGTAAAACGGGCTTGCTCGATTAATTCACAAATGCTTTTTTGTTCATTTAAATTTTTTGCATAAACAATTAATGTGGTAATGGTGATTGCAAAAACAAAATTACTACAATGAATTTTTTTGAACATATTATTACTACAATGGTATGGACTAAAATATAGACTTTGGACAACTTTTCCTGTTTGGCTTGTTAGACCATCTGACTCCTTTCCCCTTTCAGCTAAATTCTTTTAATTCACCGATTTAACATGTTGGAGACGAAAAAAACCCAATGCGACCAATTGATAAGTAAAGGGGTCAATACCAAATCACCAGTAATCAATCATGTACCTTTGAGCTTGTTAAAAACCCATTTTGCCTTCTCCTCAACCGTACTTGAGAAAGTCTGCAAGCATTACACATTTTTAGTGACACGAAACAATGTAGCAAATGTTGCAGATGAATTGTGTCTCGAGAAGAATCAGTCATTCCCAAGTGATCTCGTTCACCTAGAACAATCTCCTACGTGTTTAGGTTAATTAACACCATTTTCTAGGTTCCATTCATAAGATGCGTGGAGAATAAAAAGGTAATCATGGGTCGTGTACTCTTATTCAGTAATATGCTGCAAAATCAGGATGGGGCCCAACAGATGAATAATGAAGGGAAAAGGCATAAATGGGAAAAAGCATATAAAGCATATGTCATTAAGAAGCGTAAGATACATCGATTTTTCATCAACCATACAAACTCTACCAAGTCTATAAATTCATCACATTTAAACATTGTTTTCCATAAGATGCAAAAAGAATAAGAGTACGTCATGCCAAATGATGCCAACAATTGTACTCGTATTTCTGGTGCAAAATAACCATTGAAAACTGCCTATAACTTCTTACTCTAGCATAACTTAGTGCTCGTTAAGCATTTTATCAAGGGCAGTATTTAGTTAGCAACGGAATCATCGACAATATGATAAGAAAACTCAAAAAGTAGATACAATGAGCCCCAAGATCGTCTAAAGACATTTAGCACTCATCTTCTATCTTCTGAATTTTTTTTTCCTAGCACCTGAGTAGTAAATGGACATAGAATTGAATTAAAGTAAAACAGGCAAGTCACGTAGAAAAAATCTGATGTGTCATTCTTATAATTCTTAATGGCAAATAGCTCATAAAATGGTCAAAAACCCTTTCACACCCACCTTTTATTTCTTGATAAATCATGAGTAAAGAAGCATATGTCAGAGTGAACGATATGGACAATGTGGCGGGGAGGGGGTAACAGACCATCACAGTGTGGTGGGAGAGGCATCTGGTGGTGATCATGGCAAGTGGCGTGGTGCGGTTTCTATTTTTTTTTTAAATTTGATTGGTGGGTCGTGTAACACTCGGGTCCCTGAATATTGTGTGGTGGTGTAAAAACACGCCTAAGAGAGAGTGGAATGGGAGTTTATTTTTGGCGTGGTGTGGACCTCCAGCCGTGGTAAGTCACTAGCTGTGGTAAAATCCACATTCTCAAAAGCAATGTGGTGACAACTAAGTGGGTCCACAAAGTTTATTTCTCTTTATGTCTCTTTCTTTAATATTTTTCTAGTTTTTAATTGGTTTGCGGAGGTATTTGACGGGTCCTATAATTTTATATGTTAGGGACTTAGGGTGTTTTGAGTGGTGAAAGTAAAAGTTAACGTGCTGTGTGATGGGTCCTATAATTTTATACAGTAGGGTGTTTTAAGTGGTGAAAGTAAAAGCCAATGTGGCTGTGTGATGGGCGTCGTGAAGAGTGAGGGTTGCAAATTAACTAACATGACTTCTGCTTTGATTCTGCCATGTAAACACACAGACATCCCAAAACGGTCAAAAAGTCTGCAAAAGCTACGTTTGATTTTCTTAGAACAGTCGAAAATAAGATCAATTTTATCGCATGGTTTTCCATCACCATCATCAATATAACAATTATACTCCAAAATCTACAGCTTTTGTGAAAAATAGAGACCTCAATCAAGCAAGCAACTGATCTAGCTTAACAACAAAATAACCAAATAGGTAATGTTCAATCAAGCTACATTCCGACAATTATCCATAATTCAAGCATAATTGTTTGTAAAAAATAATGAAACGAGTGCGACTGAACATACAGTTAGGTCATCAGAAATGTTGGAGAACTCGTGTTTAACTTTCTTTGAAATCCAATAATTTCCTGCTTTGGCTTTGATGCTTCCAACTTTCACCATCGCTTTCTCCATTTCTCCCCTTCACACACACACACACACACACACACACTCACTATGTCTGAAATTGGGTATTTGGGTTTGATTTACTTTTGAGGAGAAGAAAAAAGGGGGAATATTTGTTGCAGCGAGTGACATGCAGCTGTTCTTCAAAAGTGGAATTAGGCTCACGGTTTTCCAGGGTGTAATTCGAAGAAAGTACGAGGGTAAATCTGTAACTTTGGTTACGGAACACTCCGGAAGTGCCGCTCATTCAGTTCTGTTGGTTACTTTACGATGTTTTCGTTCCCTTTTTGCTGGATTCAAATCAATGTTCATATTTCAGTTTGTACATTGTGCATTAACACTTGTAATTCATCTTCATCTTCATCTTCGTGTTAGCGGGCTAGCTAATTAAAAACAAAGTCGGTCTATAACAACGGCCTATAAGTCTCAAATGTCATTTGTTAGATTATTTAATTTATTAACATTTAAATTTAAATATCTTAAAATGTTTATTTAAGTTATTTGAATTGAATTTAAAAAAATTCAATTTAATTATATGCTTTATGCTACTATTTTATTTTGAAAACCAATTTAATGATCAGATTTATATGTTGCGTTTTCTAGAGTAAAGAATAAGAATGTTTTAAAAAATTCTAATTTTAGATGAAAAAAACAACTATTCAAATAAAACAATAAATATTGTTTATAAAGAGGTTCTACGTTAAATTTAATGATGATGTTATGTATGAATTTCTAATTTCTAATAGATTTACACATCTTTTAAAAGTTTTTATATGTCGATTTGTGTTTTACTATATATGTTAGTATACTTTAACATAAAAAACATTTAAAATTTTCTATAACTATCTCTCGTGTTTATAGACGATGTATTTAGCTAGTTTTTTAAAATTGCACTACATTGACTACAAGGAACAAGCGATTCAACGAGCCCTTGATGTTCGTTCTCTTACTCCTCTTGGTTCGTGATAGTCTCGTTATCCACGAGCTTGTGGTTGTGGTCATGAACATAGCGAGTCTTTTTAATTTTTCAACCTATCAAATGTAAAGAAGATATTTTTACGAGTCCAATAGTATCTGTGATGTCAGCTATTACTGCATAGGGTTAATGATGGATTAATAACAATATTGACGTGAATGTTAACAATAATAAATATTAGCGAGTAATCTTAAAAAAGATAAATACAAAGTATGATGTAGCGTAGTTAATAAGACTCAAATTATATTTATTTTTGTTGAAAGATGCATCATTCTTTGTTATTCCGTAAAATGCATGCGAGATGTAGTCTTATTTAGCACAACCTCGTTGTGTTAGAAAAACAAACAAAAGAAAAGATGAAGTTTAATTAACACAAGACTAGAACTTTACCAACAACGCAATGCTAAACTCCTCAAAGAATCAAAACTCGAAAATTTTGCTTGGATAGGCCATTAGGCCTAACCTAGAGTATCCGGCTTCTAAAGCATAACTTTTAATAGAAATTTCTAGAAAAATTGTATTACGTATGACAATTATGACAGAAATATCTAAAAGATTGTAAAAAGTCATAACACGTCTTATAGATTTAGATACGAGGGTAAGGTTTTAGACATAATACCTTTCTTACAGAATACATGAGGTATAGTTGTTAAATCAAAAAAATTGATAACATTACCGTCATTTTTAATTCATAATAATATAAAAACAATAAACTTTTAAACTATATTAAAAATAGATGCAAAAAGTAATGAATATAGTATCTAATTTTTGTAGATGAATCTAATTTCTATAGATGCATATTATTTTTGTAGATGAATCTAATTTCTATAGATGCATATTATTTTTGTAGCCTTTAGATCAAGATTTCAAGGGGTCAGATATATTCTTTTTGTTATCCCTCAAAATATGTTCTCTTTTGATCCTGTCTTTTAGATATGTACATAATAAGTTATAAGGTAAGTACCTAAAATGTCATCTCTTTTATGCTTATACTACATCACATGAGTGCAAGCAAGAAAGCCTTTTGGATTCTATCTGCAAAACAGTAACACCTTCGTTAAAGGGTTACATGGGTGTAATCCCCATAGACCTCTCCGACGCTCAAGTCGGTTCTCATTCTCACATGCATATGTATATTTTTTGAATAGTAGAACACGTAAACACTCTAAACCTACTCTTAAACTACACCTTTTATCCATATTGGAACTAGAACCAATGACCATTGTCAATTGGATACACCTTTTCGACATCTTGGTTCTCCTGAGCTACAAACCTTCAGTACATGCATATATACTTCAGAGACTATGGCGTTTTTTTTTGGGTTGTGTCTGTTTAGTGTATACCATAGAGTATGACATTAGTCCACTGTTTATATGAGATTTGAGAAGCTTTCCTTTTAGAAGGATTTGACCCTAGTTAATAGGTCTTAGGTCCTAAACCAAGGATAATTTGCCACATGTTTGACTAGTCATGAGCTAGGGTAAGGCTATGTCAAGGATTATACTGTACGTCTCTGACCTTTCGTAAATGATAGACATCCTTATAGATTTTGAAGATTTTGATTAAATGTCTATGTGTAAGTAATTGTGTAGCGGGTTCTACTATTTAGTCCCTCTCCCCTCACAAACCCAAAGGTCAAATTAAAAGGGGCTACATTTTTAATGTACATTTTCACTCACATATGTCAAATCAAGGGGTACTATATAGATAATTAAGAGATATATAAAATTACCCTTGTGTAGCTCATTCGTATCATCAATGTTGTTAGAGAATTGAGATCTTCTTTGTTCCACGTGCTATGCATTCGTGCTTATTGCGAGAAAGGTAGAGCAGTGATGATTACCCCGCAACAGTAGTGGTTGGTGATTACACGCCTTGGGTAGAGGATGCTTACTTGCGCCTTGTGTTTCACTAGGTAATCCTGTGTTCCCTGGTGAGTGTCTATGGTAGTTGATCACAAGTGTCTTGTGGATGATTCCCTGTCTCTCCACTGATGGATCGAGTCTTGCGTCCTACCTTTTGCGCCATGTGTCAAGGTAGTCCTGACCTGCCCCGGCCCCCGGGAGGTGGTGGTAGAACATCATTTTAACATGCACAAATATCTAAAAACGGGGGTCTAAACCAACGGAGGCTAAGTTAAGCCTAAGTTTGATTAGAGATGTTATATATCCTCCTACTTTTTACTTCTACTTATCCTCCTACTCACAAAATCAATACAAGTGTTGAAATCAATGGAGGAGATTAGGAAAGAGAATTAGTGGAGTTCACATGTCATGTTGTAGTGAGTAGAATGATAAAGTAGGAGGAAAAAATAGAAGGAAATATCATTTTTCGTTTGATTAATATCGACCTTGATGTCTGCTCATTTCAATTCTCATGTGTAGATTCGAGCTAAGCTTATGAGTAAATGTATAGGCTCAAACTCAACTCGTTTCAATTATATTATTTTGGTACATCTCTATATATAATCATTTTCTAGATATTTTGTAAATATAGTTATATATAATATTTATTTTTATTTTAATAAAATAGACATTATTATATTTATATAAGTGATAAGGTTGTGAAAACTCGTGAGCTTAATCAAGCTTGCTAGAAAGCTCGGAGTCAAGTTCTTTAGGCCATGAGTATAGCTTACACCCAACCCAAATTAACTCAAATGCCACATCAGCTGCCACATCAGTTTTTCTTCCTTTTTCCTTCTCAACCCAAATTAACCTAAAACCCAAGTAGCACTCATCCCAAATCAACCCAAACATTTTCTTTCTCCTACTCTCTCTACAAAACAAAAAAAAATTGAAAAAAAAAGAAAGATTCGAGTTGATCGGGTGCACGAAACCGAAAAGGAAAAAATAGGGGGGGAACCCGTGTAGTGGTGTTCCCGATGGAATCCATCCAACCCAAAGTAGCCCGAAGGCCTTCGGGAAGGGCTTTACGGGTGGTGTTACAAAAAGATGTCAAAGCTAGGTTGGTGTTCCTTTAGGTCTGCTTATAATAAGCTTATAAGAAGCCAAGCTCAACTCTACCAGATGATACGGTCTTTTGGTCGGTTACAACTTACTATTTACAGAGTTGTGTTCAATAAAGTTCATTTAAAAAACATAGTCCTAAAATTTTAACATTCAATCACGGGTGATTCAGTATACAATCACATGTGATTTGTAAAAGCATCACATGTGAATTACGAAAAATTACGAAAATGTCACTC
>JAUEJL010136826.1:0-10980 GCA_032274825.1 Drosophyllum lusitanicum | reverse complement strand
CATACATTAAAAAAATGTATATCTTAATTAATTATTTATATCGGTTTTCTACGTTTAAACTATTTGCTAGTAACTCCACATATTATCAGTTCTCATTCTACTCCAAATAACTTAATAAACAAATCACCAAACACGTTTTAAAGGTGGAATAATTAGATATTTCATGATCATCTATCAACTCAAAGACAGACGGTGTCATCACAAGTCGTATTTCCATTAAACGAAGAAATTCTACAAACAATATGAAATGCCGTCTAAAAGCTTTGCTCATTGCTAGTTTCCTCGGGATACTCCTTTTTTCTCTTGAGAAAAACATGAATCTGAACAGTCACCTTAAAGAGAAAATTAAAGTTTAATCAAACTAGCAAACACCAATGATGCAATCAAATTTGTACGACAAGATCGATGATACCATGCAATTTCGAACTTGAAGTCACTTGCGCAATTCAATTCAATTTAATCCGTAAAAATTATTAAAAAAAATGAGTAAAAATGAAAGGATAAGTGCAAGAGTCAGACCACAGGAAAGTACGTTATAGATGTAGGAAGTATGCTTTAAAAACAGGACCATAATCAGATCATTTGTTTAGCTTTATATCTAGCAAGTAGGACTTGCTACCACTGAAATCGGTCCAGCACTTGGAACCAACCTTTTAGATGTATACAGCCATGGCGACTTCGACCATTGGCATCCAACCCTTTAATCATGGTATTTGGTCCCTGGCTTAACCGGTTTCACCAGGCTACTTAAGCCTGGGGTTGGGGGGTTTGGGTGAATATGATTTTACATGAAACAAGAAAAAGGAAATAAAATTTAATAAACTAAACCCAGAAGAACTGGCACTCTACATATATCCGTTGAAACCAATTCCCTGGTTTTGTTTCAGGTGGGCAAATGCTTTTGCAACAAGTTAAACATCAACACAGGCCACTCTGTTCAAACTATTTCAAGCAACAACGCAACCAGCTATGCTATGCTATGCATTACAGACCCCCACAAGCAAAGCAAGCAAGAACATGTCATAAACAAGACGGGGGGCATATTTTTCAGGAAACCCATCAAACGCAACATATTGTTCGCTGAGTGAACCACTGAAGGGGGATCCTGACAGAATTCCTGCACAAGTCATGAAACACATGAAAAGTTAAAACTAAGCAACCAACTCACCTCACAGCTGCATATATATCGAGTGCTTGGGCAGATTAGGTAACGGGTCAAAACAGAACATTCTCTGGCACAGATCACTCAAAACAGGTTGGGTCGGGTTGGACCGCAAACACTTTGTTTAAATTTTGTGAGTTACAAATGATAACAAGAACAAATAATCTAACTTCTTTTAAATAAAGCAAATTGGACGGTTTCATGCATTTAAAATTCTAATATGCTTTGAACGGTTTTTAACCCACTTGAGCAAATTCCTTATTTGTAACATCTTTAAGCTGAACCCATTTGAGATTTGACCCTTTACACAAAAAAAGCAGGAGCAAAGAAGGAAGATCCAGCAACTGAAAATTAATTCTAAATGTGCCATGCCAACATTTATGTGATTGAAAAGAAACACTTACCAGGTATGGCAAGAACGCCTTTCCTACTGCCGTGAAGGATGTTTGTAGCTAATCCTATCTCCATCCCACCCGCCATCGGGCTCTTTCCTCTTTGAAACCACACTGCCTGCTGCCATTTGTGGAAACATCTTTAACTGCTCATCAGCAAGGGCTTGAGAACCAGCAAGAGGTATCTGTCTCAATGCGGAAGGTAACTTATCATCTGTACCACCTCCAGGACCTGCATTTAGATCTAGACCTTGGCTCCCCCACTTTCTACCATCAGGACCAACAATATTACTTGAACCACCAGGTATACTCATAAAGTACGGCCTGTAAGGCATTGACATCACACCATTAGGTCCCACTGAGGGAACACTTGGGAAACAAAGAGCCCCGCCAGATGAGGAAGGTTCCACATATGCACTTGAAACTGAAGAAAACGTATTTGAAATTGAAGGTATTGAAAAACTGGTCTCGAACGGGAAAGCTGAATATTGAAAAGGCACTACAGATGGAAATGCAACTGCAGGAGAGGATGACAAGACAGGGCCCCTGAATACTTCAGGATTAAGTGAGGTATTGGCATTCACAGGAGTCAACATTCTTTGAGACGGGTAACTCTGCTGCTCCCCTCTACCCGGAAGAATTGAAGGGATTGAGATTGCTTGGTAGGTATTGCTAGGTGGAAACCAAGCTGATGACGATAAGTTCCCGATATCCATATTATTCATTCTGAAATTAGAACCACCAGACATAAACTGCATACCTTTTCTGGAAATTGATACCGATTCACTGCCAACTTCTTCCACACCAGGTCCATTCAGGTCAAAGCCCCTTGAAGAATTTGGCACCCCAGGTACAACTGAGCTAGGTGGTCTAATGCTGCTGCTGCTGACTGACAGCTGGACCACCTCTGGACTCTCCTCGCATGCATTTAGATCAAGATCCAGTCCCCCACCACTAGGAGTCGATGGTGCATTGTGTTGACCAGCATCTTCAACAACTCCAACATTCAGATCAAAGTCAAAAAGAGGGCGAGCCTGTTTACTGGTGCGACTATCAGGAACTGAAACATCAACCTTTCGAGGTTCTGCAGGACGAAATGCACTGGTTGCAGCAGACCCCTTCCAACCAAGCTCGGCCTTACCTCTTGAGAGGTTCTCTGAAGGGTAAAATGGTCCTTTGGCAGCAGCAGCTACAGTAATTAAAGAACAACTATTCCTATTATTATTAACAGGTGAATTAGAAGAAGGTGATGGGCTAGGTGCGGGAACAGCAACCTCTCCTTGGATCCCATCATCACTTGGAACTTCTTCATTCAGATCAAAGTCCAACTTTACGGCCATTTCTGCCACAGGAGTACAAGGATCCTCAACACAACTGGCCTCTACTACACTGGCAGGCTTTTCATGCGATCTTATGTCTTGCACTGCGACTGCAGGGGTTTTATCGTCTTTTTCAATATTTTCATGGCCAAGTTCACCACTGTGCTGAGAAACAGATGTGCCGGAATCCATATTTTGTCTCTCGCTCTGTTTAACTTGAATCCCCGTCTTCTTGTCTTCAGACTTTGGTGTTAGACCAACATCACCACGAGAAGTGGTAGCTACGGGTTGATCGTTTGATCGCTTCTGCACCAGTTTCTTCTCATCCTCATGCATATCTGAAGATGACCAAGAAGCTGATTCTTCATTAGTCTGCGAGATCTCGGCCTTTGCAATTGTAACAGCTGCATCCAGTAGAACCACACTGTTTTTGGTCGGCTTATCATCAGCACACTTGTCTTCCTCTAATGGACTCCTGCTGTTAGGTTTCGTATTTGATAAGTTGAAAGTTCGTGACCGATTAGGGGACTGAACCGCTCCATCTCCCTCTTTACAACCATTTGTAGCATCTTCTATAGCAGGCTTTACCTCGGGTACAGGTGAATCCAACTGTGTACTGTTATCCATGGCTGTCTTCACCTCACAGCCAAATGATGCATCTTTACTATCTCCAGAAATGTGGGTCTGCTCCACCATGACATGACCATTTGCCACACTGATATTATCTTCACTGTGACCACCATCATGAACTATTCGCCTCAACTTAGCAACATTCACAGAACACGAGTCTTCAGGTAAGGGCGAGTTACTTCTAGGGGAGCATGCCGGTGATGCATCGGATCTTGACATTTCACCAGCAGCCACACTGGCAAGAAGATTCATTCCAACATCATCACCCACGGAAGGAGACACACTAGCTTCAGAGAACTTAGCACAGCTCTCCACCAATGCATTTATAGAGCTATAAGAAGCCTCGTATAGTTTACCTGGTTTGGGGGTAACCCCAGATGATGAACCACTGCCAAAGGATGCAGCAGTCATTCTCTCACCAACACCACCATTCCTACCATGTTCATCATCATGAGCAACCAAACCATCTTTTCCCAGAGACAAATCCATAGCTGCGGTTGGCGCATTGTCTCCTTGCAGGGAATCACTTTTTCCGACCACCTTCTGGTCTTGCTTCTCGGAAGGTACAGGAAGAGAACCCTTGCCAGATATAGTAGATGAGTCTTCAGGAGATTCCACACTAACAGTTTGTGCAGGACTCCGACTGGTGTTTGGCAACCTCACAATGAGTCTCGGGCTGTTTCCATTATCTACAAGAGACACATCAGATACTCTCTCAGACGTATGTCTAGTCGGTGATCCCTTTTCAGATGCAGAAGTCCGACTCAAAGAACCAGTTTTCCCAACTTCCTTCTGAACTCCTGGGACTGTAGATCCATGGAAACCATTGCTTGTGTTTTTACTATGAGAAACGCTACTAGAGATCTTACTTACACTTGAAGCCCCAGTCTTTCCGTGATCACTAGAACAAGATTGACTATTATTTGGAGACAGACTGGAACTGCAACTCCTTCCCTCTTTGGTTGCTGATGAAGGGGACAACTTTGTGGAGCCCGGAGATGTTGATGATTTGGTGGCAACTTCAACGGAGCGGCTATGTTTTGGCTGTTGAACTTTCAATGCAGAAGGTTGTGAAGTACAACTCTTAGGTACCACCTCAGAAGAACCACCAATACGTCTGCTGCCCATTTGAGAAACTTCAGACATCATTGACTTGTTTGGCCAAGAACCACCTCGGCTTGTACTAGACTTTGTTTCAATGATATTCATTTCAGCTTCTACACGTCTCTTCCAAGTGTTAACTAGACTTCTGGCTTTCTTCTGAATTTCAGAATTTTTATGGCTACGCAGATGATTTACAGACTTGCCAACATTACATGTCTGCAGAGCATGAAGATTCACAGGCAACCTGTCAAGAGCACGAAGTAAAGAAAAAAGAAATTCCTCAACAGATTTATCATTCTCTTTAAGACTAGCATCACCAATCTTGCCCTTGTGGATCTCTTGAAGCCATTCATCTAAAACTAACAAGCCCCTCATATGAACAAACCGACCTAGACAATCGAACCTGTCAGTGCCAGTGCCAGAAATTACATCAACAAGCATTATTCTGCACGCCAGGTCTAGTTTCTTCTCGGTGCTGTCAGGTCTCATGAGCTGTATTAGTTTTTCAACACCTCCAATATCTACCAATCCTCCTTTATCTGTAATTTTCGCAATCTCGGTCTTAATTACATGTTCTGGTCTAAGTTGACCAGAATCTGCATCATCTACTTTAGATAGACGATCACGCTTGATAGAGTCTGAATTGTGACCACCATGTTCTCTCTTCTTACTCTTTGCATGTGATGAAATAGAGGAGGAACTATTTTGAACATTATCTGAGCTAGGTTTTATTTGTGCTGCCCCATTTGGACCATTCAAAGGTTTTGGAGAGCGACCTCCAGTCTGCACTGCTCCATGCATTTCTATCCGCGTCTTATCTAATAGCTGGTTTACTTCTTCTTGTCGTTCCTGTGTCAAATAAGACTACAGATACAATCAAGATAATTTTCAATACATAAGGTGGTATAAACGAGAACAATTATACAACTATACTCACGTTAAGATAGTCTTTATCAGTTAACCACCATAAACACGAGCTTTCAATATCATACACTCGTCTGCACACAAATGAGGATATCCCTGAAGGAAGTTCAACACCTTTACGAAGAAATGTGACTTTACACGGATGGAGTAACGATTCAGCAGGTATCTCATCCTTGTGAAACGAATAGAAGACCTCGTTAGGTGCTGCTTCCAGCGAAGCACCTTCCTTAAGCTTTACGTCTGCAGGCCTGTATAACCAATTCACACTCAAACTTATACTATTTTCTTTTCCTACTTTCAATTTACGAATTATTCCAACAAACGGAAGGGAATCGTGGGGTGGCTTGAACAGAGCACAGTCGCCAACATTAATCTTTCGACCATCCTGCAAGAAATGAGCCAAATTAAATCATTGGGAAGTTTTTGTTAACTTGGCTAGGAGAAGAATCAGAACTGGGATGATTTAAAGATATGTTCTAACATACTAATAGCAATTATATCTGATATCTGATGATAAATGGATATCAGGCACGGAATAATTTACCAGCAAAAGATATATGACATATGGATTCCAAAATGATTATGAGATAAACTATGCACCAAAAAAAGAAGCAGCTTTTATATTTGTAAATACAGACACAAATAAAATGCAAGACGTGAAAATTGTTTCACCAAGAAAACATGTGATGACTAATTCGATTCCACATTGCTTAGCATCTTCAATAATCAAATAAAATCACCTATGATAAGGATAAAATCACCTATGATAAGCGAACGGCAAGTGACCACCAAAATGTCTCTAACTACAGCAGTAGACGACCCAAACAATTTCTATCGTTCAGAGATAACCACAAATCCGAAAAGAAATTCCATGCTATGCATTGACCTAGCCAGTAAATTTGAATCAAGAAGAAACAGGTTGATTTTATGATGTAATGAAAGGGGGAATTCGATGCATATAATCCCAAATGTGTATACAAACTATGAATTGCCTTTCAACCCAATTCAAAGTAATAATAGCATTCAAATATTATGTGAACTTACAAGACCTCTCAAACAAACAGGTATAGCAATCAAAGAAGATTTCTAAACATACATAGAACTAGGGATGTATATACACTGAAATAGAATTATATATACTTTGGAGAAAGAGTTAGTATCAATGAATACGAAGGAATTGGAGGGAGCAGCTACAGACGGCGTGGAGGAAGATGGGACCGGCCACATGTGCCACCGGTGGAACCACAGCTCACCTTCCCACCGCCCATACATAATAGCTTTCTTCCATCATCAAAATCAAAGATATCGCTTTTCTTAATAATCAAATCTTGTTCTTCGTACCGTGCGACGTGAACCATCAATAACCGCGGCCAATCTTCCGATCCCCTTTTACTAATTTCTATTCAATCAGAAACCCTAGGTGGTTGAAACGATTGATCATGGAGTATAGTAAGCAACTCGACACCTCCAGATCGGCTATCGAACAACAGAAACTTCGAAACACAGATGGTTAAATGATCGATGAATAATCGAGGGGTGTGGATTTGAATTAGGGCTTTATGTGTGGAGACGTAGCGAAACGATTTCGTCAACGGAGAATTGGGATAGTATTACAGATCTGTGTATGAGGGAAGAGTGAATTAGAGAAACAGAGAGATTTCTTGCCGGATTTCGAGCCGGCGGAGATTTAACGGGAGAGAGAAATTGAAGTGCGAGCGAGAAGGGGAAAGATGAAAATCGATACAAGAAGAGAGAGAGAGAGAGAGACGGGTGTGTGTGGGGGTTGTGATGCTGCGCGAAACGGCGAAGGCCTGGTCAGGGGCTAAGTGTTGACTAATGACATTTGTCAAGGGAAATTTTCTTTAATTTCTTTTCACGTATTCAATATTTTTGACTTATTTTATAAACAATAAATGTTTTATTTTTTTCTAAATTAAAGTAAATTACGCCTTTCATCCATATAATAATATTTAATTTATTATTACTTTCAGTTTTTTAAGGTTCTATAAATACAGAGAAATTCTTTATTTTTGTTGTAAATAGGTGGACATTTAAAAGAGCATATATATATTTCCAAATAACTATTTTGTCTTTCTAATTTATTTTATTTTTATTCTTTAAAACTTTTATTTTATTATTATTATTTTTTATTGGTATTATATATTAAATACACTCATTAAATCTATTCCTTCCATATAACACACACTCATTAACTCTCACCTTCATCACGCAACTACAACCGTCAACGTTTGCATCATTGCTATTGTTGACAACTATGCAAACACATGGTCATGACCACCGTCGAACTTGTAACCACACATTGATCTTGCAATTGTGGTGACCCAGTATCAATGAAAGAACACAAAGGAAGCAACACTTGTTAAGATAAATTTTAGTCTAACATAATCTTAATGTTAAGAAAAAATTTAGTCTGACCTAATCTTAATGATTTGTTATCATCAAATTATCATAAATTTCAGTGATAGGTTTAATTAAAAGATTATAATAATCATCTCCCCAATAATCTTCTACTATTTGATGATGACAAAGTCTTACATTCAAATAGTAAGATAAACTGATAAAGCAATTTGGCACCTGTATTTCTATTTTTTATTTTTTGGTAGCTCTTTTATTTGTGTTCCTTTTATTTTGTTATCATTTCTTTTGTTTTTGAATTTTTTTGTTGTACTATTTTGTTTTTGTGTTATACTTTCTATCCATTTTTTGTTTTTAGGATTTTTATATTTTTCAATATACAAACAAGTAGTTATTAAGACATTTTAACTTGCAAATCACAAGTGTCAAATGATTGAGTGAAAACTAAATAACAAAATTGAGTACATGATATCTTTCAAAAAATTTATGTTTATCTTATAGATTCACAGGCACTTATTCTAATTTCTGCAGTGAAAATGTTATATTTTGCTTCTTAATCGTTTTTATTTCGCCATGCAGATATACATTGGAAAAAAATAAGAAACACAGCAAAACCGATTAAATTCAGAACATACGTAAATTTGAAAGGTTAAAACTTCAGAAAAAGGTAAAAACCCATCTTACAGCCGTATGAGGGAATGAAAATGAAAGTTCGGTCTTGGTACTTCAGGCATTATGGCTTCAGAAGTTGGATGTTCAGGAACTCAAAGGTCAAAAGTTTCAATTTCAATTCAGGTTCAAAGGATGGGATTTCAGGTTCATAAGTTCAGATTTCAGTTTAGATCATGACCTAAAGAAGCCATTTCTGAACCAATTTTAGAACAGGGTGAAACCCCTTTTTTGTATCAATTGCAAATAATATAATCTTAGTAAACCGAGAGACTAAAACTATAAGAACTATTAATTGAACAACATAAATATGTTAAAATGACTCTGAAAATTGAAAAATACAAGTGAACAAGAAAATATGTAGTGTAAAGGGGTTAGAATGAAAGGTTATGTTCAACCGGGTCACCATGGGAATAATATATAAAAAGTGGCTAAAATAAAAGCAAAAAGGCTAGATATAGGTTTTTCTGATGTCTCTATCATGTAATTACAATAGTCCAATTCATGATCTTGAAATACATGTTATGAGTAAGTTCTATAATCGTAGCAACAATCAACATTTATAAGAGCATATCCATAAGCAAAAGTATAATGAAATGAATTGTTGTAGCTCAAACGCTCAAGGATGCTAGTGTAATGTGGGAATGCAATTGAAATCATATATCTAATAGAACTCAAGTGAGTATGCTAAAATGCAATATAGTGGTATCATAATCCCATGAAAGTTATCACTGGAGTAATCTTCCTAGTGTTGCCTTGCAAGAGAATCTATCATGCAAAAAGATCTTAAAATGTTAAAAATGATGACAATTTGTGAAAAGTATAAGTCAAAATTCAATCAGGTCCTATGCATACGATAGTGCCCAAAAAGACAAGTATAGTAAGCAATCGTGGCAAAATGTATTTCCTCTTGACACTTAAATCGTACATTGTCCTAATGCACAAGAAGATACAAAAAAAGAGAGAAAAGGAATAGAGAAACTTCCTGAACTTGATATCAAGTAAAAGGGTGTGGGATTTCTCCTCACACTTAAGTTGAGCTACCTCGGAAGCTTTAATCATGCCATGAATGGTATATGCAAACACAAGCTCAACCACAAGTGAGATAATCGAGTGGGACAAAAATAGGGTAGAGCTATTTGCTAAAAGAAAAGGTAAACATGTCAACAATAATAATAACATTGCATAAATTTTGGATGTTAATAGATAAATAAAATCCGAGTGTAAACCTATCCAACACCAAAATAAAGCATACAATGGTTCTACAAATACATAACAAAATTGTACAACCTCTAATCAAGATACAAGTAACGTGTAGATCGTCTAAACTACCTAGGCTACCGAGAGTCCTCATGATCTTTACATCAATCACATTCACCTTTGGGAATGTCATAGAGACAACAATACGGCTCTTACATTAAAAGCTCGTTATTTTTCTTATTGTTTACTCGACCAAATGCAAACATTAATTCAAATTCTACTTAACATATTTCTCATGTATAGTCTTCTCGTTATATAATAATAACCGAAAAGAATTATAAATTTGACCCGGTTATTTCCACTTACATAATAAATCTTTCAATCTATTATGGATTCATTTACGTTGAACTATAAGGAATGTCACAACTTCAAGTGTAATATATTTATCTTAAAATTTTCCAAATAAATAACTTTATATTTGTGTTTATTAGATACATGATTTATATCTCATTAATAATTTACCCAAGATCATTTATGTTAATAAATTCAATCGTCTAAAAATACAAGATATAACTATATGGTTTTGAATCCATTAAAATAAATTATATATGATTATAACATGTCATGGTAACAAAACATAGAATTTGTAACGTTCGTTTTTTTAAACGTGCAACATAGAAATTCTAATAAAACAATTTCCCAATATTACTTTATTAAAAAGGGGCAACAACCGGCTCAAGTATAATATAAAAACAATTTCCTTTGATGTTGTACAAAAAAACTACATGATGTCCCCATAGAAACCTCGTCTATAACAACACCTACAAAGAAATAAACAACAATAGGAACGAGCTAGAAAACCAAGTGAGCAACTATACAAAGCACTCAAATGATAATACTTAACATGTAAATGTAATCTTATCATATCAAACTGAATGCTACTGCAACGTACTAGCGGTAAGCTATCGCAGCGCACTGACGATAGTCTTATATCACCTCTGAATGCTCACATGGAGCACAACTAACTCTGAATGCTCACATGGAGCACAACTAACTCTGATGTTCACGAGGAGCACAAATAACTCGGATGCTTATGAGGAGCACAAAAAACTCTGATGCTCATGAGTAGCACAGATAACTCTGATGCTCACAAAGAGCACAAATAACTCTAATGCTCACTAGCAGCATAGATAACTCTGATGCT
>JAUEJL010136815.1:0-10980 GCA_032274825.1 Drosophyllum lusitanicum | reverse complement strand
TTTACTTTAATTTTCTTTTTACTTGATCTCTACCCTATATATATATATATATATATATATATAGTGTTTCTGGTATATATACTTTCAAAATATATATTACGACGCTCACTTTCAAATAGTATTTGTACCATTTTTTAATTACTCTGGTTCAAGTCGTAATTAATCTCGTTGACATGGCTAACATATATGTATTATATAAACATATGTTAAATAAAATATAATTTATTTAATCGAGATTTGAGTTTTTGACACAATTAGTTAAATAAATCTAATTAGCTAGCTTGATATATAAAAATTAATCATCCATCAATGCGTTAATCTGAACATACTAAACATGAACACAACTTAAATTTGACACTGGCCCCTTGCCCCCTTGCTAGTTTCTTAATTTATGTCAATATATTTTTTAATTTTTTATGTTTACAAAAAATTTCATATTTATTAAAATAAAGCCGCAATTATTTTACTTGTTGGTTAGAATACTAATCCGCTAAAAAAAATTCACTTTGCCGATGAAAATAGTAATATTATACTGGTAAAATCATGTATGATAAATATTAAATATTATATATCTTTTAAGAAAAATAATTGACCAGTGAAAATTAGGAATAAAATAATATAAAGTTTTTAGAATTGCACAACACGACCGAGTTTGTTCCAAGTAATGGTATGCAACTCATTAGTGTACCCTCCACACAACACCGCTGGCAGCTGCCAACTTTGACCAGTTTACTCTTTAGCCGGTATCCTTTTTTGCCTCCTAGATAAACAAATATACTTTGGTATTTGTATTTGTTCATTTAACATTAATCGAATAAATAAATAAACACGAACGATAAAAAATGAGCTTTTGTGATCGACTGTTTAAAAAATTGGTTAGTTTGTTTATATTTTTGTTCATCTGTTTAAATGATAAACGAACGCAAATAAAGAAACACACACTATAATGCAAATCCAACATTATTAAACACTATACACACACACTATATATATATATATATATATATATATATATATATATAATGAGATAATGACCCTGATTTGATGTCTCAGAAATGATAGTCTGTGAGAAAATAAGGTGGCGTTTGGTTTACGAAATGTTTTTCAACATAATTGGAATTTATAAAGGAATTGAAATGTGAAGAATTTGGATTTGGAATCTAAATACTTAGCTCACCGTATTTGGTAGTACTAGTACATCTGGAATTGGAATTCACTTCCCCACCACCACCTACCCTAATCAGACCTGCTACCACCATCCATAACCATCGCCACCATCCCACCATCATCGCCACCTCCACCACCGCTCCATTGTTGGCCACCATCGAAGCCTCGCCACCGCCCCTTTGTCATCGAAGCCATCGAAGTCTCGCCACCATCGAAGCCTCGCCGCCAGAGGTGAAACGGCTGAAGCCATATGCCACTATCGAAGCGACGTCGTTGGTCGCCAGTTGCTTAAGCATATGGTGAGCATGAAGGAAGGAATTTCAATTCCTTAGTCGAGGAGAAGGATTCTACTTTTTCTTGTTTGAAGGAAAGTTTTCTCTATCAAAGATTCCAATTCAATTGATCAAATGTAAATCAATTACCAAATATAAAAATCTCTAGGAATTAGATTTCAATTCCTTCAAATTCTTAAAGATTTCCTCCAACCAATCACCTCCTAAAGGGAGGTTATTGATATGTGATTGAGTCAAGCTATATATAAATCTTTTTTCATGAAAATGATTAAATTCAAAATCGTGAAGTTATATAATTTATTAAATCTGATGTACAAAATATAAAGTTAAATAGTTTATTAAAAAATATATAAGTAATTATCAAATTTTGAAATAATTGCGGGTCTCATATACAAATATAATTTTTTTTGTTATTAAAAATAAATATATTGATGAACCCTATTTTCCCACATGAAAATGAAAAAAATGGTAAAACTTTATTCCAAACACCATAGATTTAGTCGGTTAATAATAATTAAAAAAAACAAAGAAAAAAAAAACAGATAATTCATAACGAGGAGGAATAAGAAGGTTCCATGAAAAGATTCTGGTTCAAATGTGGCGGCATCTCTGACAGCCATCTGGTTAAGAGTATAGCCACTTTTTAACTCAAATCAACCCACATGTTAGGTTTGCTGGTATATTAGTTTTTTTACTTTTTCTTTTTGACACAAATTAATCTAAAACTTAAATAGTACTTATTCCAAATCAATACAAATATTTTCGCTCTTCTTACTCTCTCTACAAACCCAAAAAAAGAAAAGAAAAAGAAAAGCAGCTTCAGGTGAGCTCGGGTTTACAAAACCGAAAAGGAAAAAAGGAAGGGGTAGTAGGGGTGTTCACAATGAACCCAAAGCCAACCCGAAGCCTTCGGGAATGGCTATACGGATGGCCTAATTATATATACCTTACAATTTACAGGAACTTTTTTTGTCTTTTTCCTGCTACAACCGTTTCGCTTTATATATAATAAAAGATGTTTAAACAACAAAGATGAGCTTGTGGAGTTGATAAGTATGTTGGCCGGTGGAAGAGACCACCCATGTTCAAACCTTGTGCATGTAACTTTTATACCTTTTTTTTCTTTTTGGTTTTTAACCAAGTTTTCCGCCAAACACACCCTTATTATTTTATAAAATAATTTTAAAGTTTTTAATTTTTATTATTTTACAAATTAATCTTTTTTGCATTCTTTTTTTAGGTGCATTTTTCTTTGGTTTTTAAGACTTTTGCCGTTTTACTCTAAAGTTCTAAAATTTGTATTATTTGAGAAATTAATCTTAAAGTTTTAACTTTTTATCGTTTTATGAATTAATTTTCTTTTATAATATTTTTCTTATGATTCATATTTTTATGATAATAACATTGCAATAAAATTAGAAGTATTAATTTATATAAAAACTTGCTTTTATATATCTATATTATATATATTTTTTGTATATATTAGTACTTAATATTATTATTTAAACTGATAGTAATTTTACTTTCTTTGACAATGTCAATATTATTATTATCTATCATAAATGTGATTATCAACCTAACTTATAATTTTGTGCATTAGTAATATGCATATTTATTTAAAGGTAAACCCATTCGAAAAGTTGAAGGTTTAATAAATAAAGCTTAGTTTTTGATGACGGAAATAATATTTAAGTATAAAAGCAAAAAAACTTAATACTTTGAAATGTTAGGTTTTTTTTAAAATAAAATGTACAGTTTAAACCAAAATAGCCTTTCAATTTTAGAGTTAATCAATTTTTAGATAAAGTCAAAAGATTAAATCACGATAGTCTTGAACTCCAATAATGCTATAGTCGGGAAATAAAGTTTATATGTTAAACCAAAATAAAGCTTTAATTGTAAGGACTAAACCATATCAACCCTTTTCGTAAGAAGATTAATTAAGAATAGAAAATTATGTCATTATCGCTTTTGTTTTTAGTTTTTGTTAAATAAAATATCTATGTGCTTTTTTACACATTGTATTCTTATAATTTTTTTTTGTATTTCTTATATAAACAATATTTGTTATATTTAATTATGAGATTTAATAACAACCGTAAATTTTTTAATAAAAAGTTATATTATTACTGTATATTTTTTTCTAACAACCATATTATTAGTGTATATTAATCACTTCTCATGTGTCTCGTAGGATAATTATATATTAAGAAACAATAACTCAAGTATGTTTTACTTTTTTCACAAACTTTATATTAATTATTTACTGCTATTATTAAGTTAATATGATCTTAGTATATTATACTACTTAAAGTGGTTTTCTGCAAAAAATTTAAACTTGATGGGTAAATATAAATTTTTTGAAGATGAAAAATTCAATATTTTATCTATAACATTTGAAATCTCTTTTGTTCTTTTTTGTTTCATTATTCTTGCATCATATTAGAACCCCAATCATGTGATTATTTTTTTGATCTCGCATTTTATTATTTTTGGACGTGTTTTTATAAAATTATTAATATATTATCATGTAGATCAACCTATTATTATGATTTATTATGATAATAAAATTTTACATTCATAAAACCCGGCGCAACGTGCGGGCTTTAAAATCCTAGTTGTTAAACAACTCTATGTTATTACGTAACAATTAATACTTTTATGTATTAATTCACTATATTTTATTTTTATTTATAAATCTAAAAGTATAATGATCGAAACAACTTTTTTATTGTGTATAACAAAAATACTATTATGCATAAATCATCACCCCTTTTTTATGTTTCCGGTTTAATATCATCGTAAATAAGACACGTAACTTTTATATGATGTGTAAATAAGGTCTAAGTGTCTAAGAGCATCCATAGTGGTAAACACCAATAATTGCCATAAACAGTCATCACGTTAGCATAAGTCTCTAACTGTCATTACTAGACCCACACATAATTATTTATCTTAAGTTTTATGGTTGAAGAAAAAATAAAAATAAAATAAAATGGATGACGAGGAGCTGAATTCGTTACCACCATAAGTAGGCTCTCGATAACATTCCTATAACTATTTGCTCGCAATGGAGATAACGAACTTGGTCGCCGTTGTGCCTCGTTATACACTATAACAAGCCCCATTGTGAGTGCTCTAAGATGAAGCGGCATTTCAAACACATAACTCATCTTCTCTCTTTCAAATTCTCACCATTCCATTCTTCTCAACTCAAATATCTTACAGAGAATCACACACAACTCCCATGGCTCATCCATTTGTGATCATCATGAATTGCTATTAAGTCGTGAAAGTCAAATATTAATCGTACCCACATTATCTAGGTGAAGAGATATACATGTTTACAGACTTCAAGGTTAATGGATGAATCATTTCGGGTTTATTCGAGTTCATGCACCAGATGTTTCCACAATTTTGCTAACTTGTATTACTGTGCTCCTTACGACTTTACCAAAAAATTCTGCTATTTGACGAGGACAGACTTCGAGTCAATGATTTGCCTTGCGTCTAGACTTGGTAGTGTTGTTTTTTCATACTTACATTTTTGCAATGGATGTTTCCATAATTTTGGATTGTCTAGACTTGGTAATGACGACGTAATGTTGTTTTTACAACCTTAGATCTTCTATTTGTAAAAGTATTTGCATCTTTTGCTTTGCGAAGTAAAGCAAAGTGGATGATAAAAGTTCCAAGCGTGGAAAGAAAAGTTGTACTGCTCAAGGCAAAAATATATGAGATATATGTTTAGATATTGTGAGCGGGATGTACTTTTTATAAAGTAATATTATTTTATTAGGAACCTGATTAAAATAATATTTACTTTGACTTCCACTAACTTTATTAATTAAATATTATATTCTCAATAGCACCTTACTTCTAAACGTTATTGCCTTCATCTTTCTGTAAATATGCAAGTTTTGCTTCCTTGTTGAAGTACGCCTAAGACTTAAGAGAATTTGGATTTGTAACTTAACAGAAACAAATTTAGGGTTAGCGTTTAGAAGTCTTCAAACTCGTTCATATGTTAAACGCATTTGGACATTCGGTGTCTTTAGAATTAGCTAGTTTATGTGTTAGACTAAAACTGGTTGTCATCTTTTATAGTGTTAGGAAATTACGCATCCAAATACTTGTAATTCTTGATTCATATCAATAAGAATTATATTAAAAGTAATTATGTGTGCAATAAGTTTTAAAAACTAAAGTTTGTATTCAACCCCCATTCTACAAACATAATTGTTGTTTGAGTACCTAATCTGGGACTAACAATAACACTGATGCATATTATGATCGCAGGCTGATGCCGATATGACGGTTAGTGATGAAAGTGATTAGGGGTGTATCGAGCCGTGTCAAGCGACACAATGCTAAGCTTGAGAGATAAAATAGTGGTTTGTCAAATTTGGTAGAAATCTTTGAATTGTTCATTGATAGCTTTTCAAATATATATACAAAACCGATGATAGGATAGACATGGAAACAAGATAACTTCCTAAACTTTCTAGCTATCAATCATTTAAATATTGTGATTCAAATATTATCTATTATTAGCTATTATCTTAACATGGTTGAACCGTTGAAGTTGAATTGTGAAAATTCTAGTTGTTACTGTGCAAGTAATGTTGTGATTAAGAGAGTGCTTGCCGAACACAGATAGTATATCATACTTTGAAAGAACAGATCGTTCATAAAGGTGTTTTGTTGTTTTAAGACATGGTTGGTAAGGTTTATGTTTTTGTGTGTGTATGTATGTGTGTATATATATATATATATATATATATATATATATATTTTGTTAATAATTTGTCATTGAAAATGGATGGAATATATATAGATAATTTGGACCGTTTAGAAAAAGAATTTTTTCTTGTTCTGTTTGTCCTTGGGGTAACGAGGTGCTAGATAAGGAGCGAAACAAGCTTGGTAGAATAATGTTTGGGCTATAATAAGTTTTGGCATAATTACATATATATCCTTGAAAACTTTGTTAATTACATCTATATCCTTATAAAACTAAGAATTACATCTATATCCTTATAAAAACTCTAAAATATCATATATATTCAAATACTTAATTAAATTAAATTAAAAAAATTTAAAAATACAAAACTTGTATTTAAATTGATTTATAAACCTAAAAATATTATCTAAAAACTAATTAGCTGTTACCAAAATACATATATACAGATTATATTATGAAAGCACCCTTATCCCCAAATCACCCAACCACAATTACGATTGAAGCATCCGTCGTCCTCTTCAATCCATCCCTAGTAGCTTAGAATTTGAATACCCAGCATGATCGATTGAAGACAAACCCCTCCCCAAAATCTCGATTTTTTATAACCTGCGAGATAATTGTAATCGTCGAACCCTAACATTCCAAATCGCACAAGGGCTATGATTAAATCTCAACGTATTCTTCGGTTCAAGTGTGCCTATCCATGATTTGCAGGACTGGAAGGAAGAAGCAACTGCTAATTTCACGAACAATGGGGAACACAAAGTGTTTTCCAGATTCGTCATGTTTTTTTTTTGAAATATCCTTAAATTTTTGAATTGCTTGTATGCATTTCAGGAATTTCCTCCTTTCTTTTTACAGAGAATGATATCATCGATATTTCTTCACAAAAGATTGAATCAGAAATTCTAAAAGTGCATTCAAAACATACAGTGCACAGAAAACGTAGTATGCGACCCTTCACAATGATAGATTCAACTTTACTTTTTTATGCCAAACCAATAAATATTTGGCATAAACAATTGATATGATTACTATGTGAAATAACTTTCGATCGTAATATTCTAGACTAAGCAATTATTATTTATTTTCCTAAAAACAAAACATTTCTGATGTTTTGTTGGGAGATTTCCAGTAATTTATGAAACCTTATAAAACATCTGGACCCCGATTGCAATTAGTTTCTTGGTAATCTGACTTACGACTCCTCTATCGAAGAACCGATGTTCATAAGTAGAGAAACTTACAAGTTAATGATGAACAAGAAGATGAAGTAGTAAGAATAACTTAGGGAGAGAGTAGATGGTTGCTGGATTGAAACGGCATGTCTGTATTGAAAGGTAGAAGAGATGGGAATGACTCTTTCATTGATAAAAAAGGGTATTTTAGTAATTATAATTGTTTTATTTTTTAATTTTTTAATTAAGATTAAATTTATTATTTGGATATATATGAGATTTTCGAGGTTTTAGAAGGATATAGGTGTAATTCTTGATTTTATAAGGATATATACGTAATTAACAAAGTTTTCAAAGATATATATGAAATTCTCCCATAAGTTTTTGATGGGGAGAAGATAATTTCATCTTGAGCTTATTCCGTCCACCCTTATAAATAATTATTGTTTTCATGTTAATTGTGAAACTTATTGATGAAACTAGATTAGTGATAATTTCAAAAAAGTTTATAAATAAAGTAGTAATTAATAAATGAAAAAAAATCGTGTGCAACTAGAAGCACTTATCTAGGTGCTTCTATATTTACAAACACTTTTTTTTGGAAAGACAGAGAAGTAAATGTATTGATAACTAGAATGTTCAAGACAAATTCTCCAAGTAGGAGAACCCAAAAAAGAGATCCGCAAGTTACAACTTACAATAAGAGTTATCCAATCCCGATTATTGTTGGGGATAACAACCACGTTTCCCAAGTAGCCAAGAACTTACTGTTTCTATCCAAGACCCAAATATAAGAATGTCTAACAATAGCTAAAAAATATCCAGGCTAACATGGTGGCTCTTTCTCGAGGCGAGGAGACTTGAATCATCTTGTTCCTCCATAACCAAATTTCCCAAATCGCAGCGTAAACAATTGCCAAAAAAGCATTTTTAGGTTTCTTATCCACCAAAGATGCGGAGAGACCAATTAAAGATACCAAGGATGGTTCGGGATGATCGTTATTTCCCACCAAGCTAACACCTTTTGCCATACCTTTTCCACCAAAAAACAACCCACCAACACATGTTTCGCCAATTCATAAAGCGTCCCACATAAGGGACAAAGTAAAGACGGAATTACAATACATCTCACAAACATTTGAGTAAATAATAAAATGACTAACATGCCCCATATTTAATTGTTTGTGAGAGCAGAAACACCTAAGATAGATGCTGCTAGAAACATATATTATATCCTTACTAAATTCGTATGAATAAAAAAAAAACTCTTGTAAAATTTGCAATTTTATGCGACACATATTAAATAAAACATAAAATCATTATAAAATCATCAAACGCATACAAATGTCACTATTAGAAAAGTCTCCGGAAGAAAGCCGCTACGTTCCTCCTAACATTATTAAGAAGAGTCAAAAACAAAATACACAGATATAAACAAACCAAAATTAGCACTTATGGACAAATCTTCTACAATTATTTCTAGTATCATTGACCCATTAACTAATAATAACAAAATAATACATAATTGCCAAAGTTATTTCTCAATTTATTTATTTAATAGAAGAAAAAGTTTATATACATATTTGTACCTATTGATGTTGTACATAGATTATAGATACATACATATGATTTTCGAAGGAATACAATTTAAGGAACAATAATCTGTATCTTCATCCTTAACGTTGAAGATCATACAATTTTTTAAATCCATAAAAATCCCTCTTTCAGAGTATCAGGCATTCCATAATATCCAACCCGAAGGTTTCGGATGTGGCCTCGGGTTGGTTGGGTTCCACTTGAACATCTATAAGCCTCCTATTTTGAAACTGACTGGGTGAGAGTTTTGAATCCCCAAACCCGGTCTTCCTTTTACTTTTGTCTGTCTCTCTCTTCTCTCTTTCTCTCTCTAGGATATACATATATATACATATATATTATAAAACAAAAATAAAAAATGGGGGTAAGAGATTATACTAGTTTTTAGGTTAGAAAGAGGAAATAAAGAAGAATGTGATATGACGGTTATGTAACATTCTAGTTGAGTAATCCGAATTACATGCCATACGGATTGTGTCACTAACTAGCCTCAAAGAGAAATATTCCACCTTCAAAGGTAGAACAGGATTCCATAGATAATTCGTGATGACTCTATTCCTCTTCACCAAATTCTTTTGAATAAAGGTTGTTGAATTTTCAACTATAAAATAAAAAACAATGCAAACTTACAAGCCAATTGTGCCTTAATATATATATAAAAAAACAAGGCAAACTTATGAAATATAGGCTTATAAAAATATGACGACTTTATAAATCCATAATAAACTAAAACAAATACACATTTAGTATAATTAGTTGAACCGCTAACTTAGAGTTGCGTATTGTTTTAGAGCTATATTTTAAAGTTTTTCAAATATATATCAAAATGTTTGAAAAAATGATTGTAGTTGTAGTTGAAAATATAAGATAATAAAAAAATATATGTAAATTGTGGTGATTCGGTCTAGACCGGACTGACTTGGTACACAATCTAAAACTATCGAAATCGAATGGTTGATTTCTTGAAACTGAATATCAAACCGATAATTTATAGCGATATCGATTCGGAAAATTCAAGTAAATAGGCTCACTACAAGAAATGAATCGAACCCGAAAATAACAAAATCAAAATTATTAATTTCTTGAAACTAAATACAAAATAAAGAATTTACAACCAATACCGGTTCGAAACCAGTTCAATTAAAAGATTCGGTAAATACACTAGCAATAACAATTGACTTATTGACCGAAACAAGAGTGCGAAGCATGTTTGCGAAAGTGGCATGATGCCATCCATTATTGCGACTTTTTAGGTTAGTTATGATTGGGGGGAGTATTCTTTCTTTACGCGTCTCTAATAAATTATTAAATTATAAATATTTATTAATATTAATAATAATCTCCTAAAAATACTTTACAATATTTAATCTCATAGAATCTTTTGTTATTTGTAGCAATAACACTCTTATTTTTAATACTTTATAAAAAGTTTTAATACCACATTTATAATTAAATATAATAATTTTAGTATATTAAAAGTATTTATTTTCAAGAGGTAAAGGCAATGGTCATACCTATTTCTTAAAACATTCCCTTTACCCCTTCCTTTAAAAATTTCCGTTAATCTCTCTTCCTGCCCCCACCGCCGCCCGCGAACACCGCTTCCGACAAACAACCGGCGGAGCAAAACTTCACCTCCGTCAATAAAACCTACAACAGCTCCTTTTCTGTTGGTAGATCTAGACTCACCTGAACGCTTTAGTCCCATCGGTAACTCATCACAAGAGTATACTGGAAGTTGGTTATGGACTCGCCGGAGCAACGGCGGAAGCGGAAGAGGTTTCAGAAAACCACAAGCCTCTCACATCTTCGCCATTTTCCTCCTGTAAGGTCTCTTCTTTATTGTTTTGGTTTCTTTGTTTTCTTCTATCTCCTTTTCCGGCGACACACGTTGGCGTTTCAACATGTCGTATCACTCTCTAGATTGTCCTCGTTCCCCGCATCTTCAAAAGATCTTAACCTACAATAAGAACTCAACAATGCATTTATAAAGGGAATGTCC
>JAUEJL010136804.1:0-10980 GCA_032274825.1 Drosophyllum lusitanicum | reverse complement strand
TATTTGTTAGTATTTAGATCATTGCTATATTTGTAAATTGTAATTATTAAAACTTGGCTTTAACATAAATAGCGTTGCATTTGCATAAGCAATCAAGTTTACCCACAGCACGTTCAAAGTTTGTAAGGTTGGCTTCAAATGTGTACACTTAGATCATTAAATGTAAAAGCCACATGAATCTCAATCTTGTAGTAAGCGGCATAACTTGCAAAAAATGCCATGCAATTAAATATATCAAAGCAAAAAGAGACACTGGGGGAGGTGCATACATTGGGCAGACAATATAAAATCTAAAGAACCATTAAATAGGTTCAATGAATGATAACAAGCACATTCAAATATAAATTCTAAATCCTAATTAAACTCTTATTAAAGCTTTTAAAAATGTAGAGAACAGAGTAGCCCCAATACAAAAGGCAGCAGTAAACATACATAATTTACCATATGGTGTTCTCGATATGATTCTCTTATATACATAAACAAGTAGTGATTAGTGAACCGTTCAATAAGACGCAAACAATCAGGGCCTTGGAATATTGGTTCCAATCTCGCAGTTTATGTAAAATAGAACATGAAACATTTACATCATGTTGTATTTCTTATAGGAATTTATGTCTTACCATCATCATTGGATGCCCGAAACTCTTCAAGCGCTTGTCGAATATGAATCCGAGTAGCCTCCGCAATCGCAGGGGTTTGCTGCTGCTGGTGCTGCTGTTGCTGTCCTCCACCTCGCTTTCGCCTTTTCTTGGTTGAAGAACTTGATGCAGCCGGATTCATTCTTCCTCGTTGAATCTTGATTACGAAGATTTGCTGGTGCAGTAGGAGAGTTTGTGGTAAATGTGGGTAGAAGATTGCAGCAGATGGCAGGTGGTATGTTGGTCTGCTTCCAATCGAATAGGAATGGAATGGAGGCTTCGAATTTGCTCGTTAGAAACCCTATTCGGTTCAGTCGGACGCACGTACGGATGAAACGATCAGTTATCAGGGGATGCGTCCATTTTCATATTTCAACATTTTCTTCCTACCTCGTTTAGAAAAATGATATCTCAGGCTTTTTCTTATCACTTCATTCTTTTATTTATCACGAGATAATATTTAGAGTTAATTAGTTTTTAAAAAAATATAGAAGTATATATCATGTATTTTTTATTTTAGTAATATAAATATGCATATGAAAACTCTTAAAATTATAACACGTTAAACTTTAAAAAAAAACCACAAATAACAAACCACAATACTCACGTTTTAAGATTTAAACAGTCTATGTTCTTTAAAAAAGGAATGATGCTGTTGAAGGTACCCTAATCTACTAATACTCTACTATATCTTAACCACTTAAATTCAAGTCAATTACATATAAACTTGAAAAAGTTAGAATACTCACCAATAATAACTTACGCATGTATAGATTAGGGTATTAATGCAATATAGACTAGAATGTATAACTCGTTACCCAAAGAAGAATTATCTTCTTTGCTTGATTAGTAGATCCCGTCACTCAAAAACCTTTACTTTTTTCCTTTCCCGACAAAGTAAGCTACGTGCAAAATAAGATAACTAACATAAGCAACTAGCTTAGTGAGCATACAAACATATACTATTCTGACAAAAACTAACAATTCTAGCTTAGTGAGCACCTTAAGTCTTTAACTTTTAAAATTAATAACTATTAATCCTACTCACTAAAGATCCCTCTGGATTTCCTTATAGTCTATCTTTACTCTTTCAATTGCGTAAAGCACTTTGTGGTTGTAAGCCCTAACCTTCACGGCCTCACGGGTGTGAAATAAGACCTCTATCTTATAGGCATAAAGTCCCCTTTTAATCATTTTACCGTCTAAACTTTCATATTCACATTCTTAGCCATCTTTAAGGCTGTGAATATAACCCTCACGGGGTGAAGCTGGTTTTGCTTCACCTTTGTGAAGTCGTTTTCTTACGAGCGTAAAGTCGTCTCCATCGACCAAATGTAACGCCCTAAGGTTTGAAACATCATCTTTAATTTAATGCTTATATAAATAGAATAAAATAGATAAATTTTATTAAATACGTAAGATATGTGTTACAAGAAATATAGGAACCAAAACTATTAAAAAGCAAAGATAAAATAGTGTAGGGACCGGAAGTGTCATTTAGCTAAAGTTATATATATATATATATATATATATAAGATAAGGTTCTATATAGTAAGTCTTCACCCTTAAACATAGTCCTTAAAGTTCTAATCTCAGTCAATCATTTAATAGGACAAAATAGGAATTGAAAATTAAAAATAGAACTCATGTCCTCCCTCACGAAATTCTTCAAACTTTCTTTTTTTAATTTTTTTATTTAACCCTTAAATCTTTAAACTACCATAACTATTTTAATTTTGAGAATTTGAGCAAAAAAATTATATAAATCTACTCATTTTTTAATCCTCTTTCAATCAAGACCGATTTTTCCATATTTCTGAAAATTTTATTTTGAAAATGCAAACCATATGAAAATGTTACCAAAATGTTATAATTTTGAATCATGTGAATTTATATCATTTTCGGCTGGAAACAAGTGTATTTATATTATTTTCGGCTGAAAACATTTGTATTTATATCATTTTCGGCTAGAAGAAGTGTATTTACATCATTTTCTGTTGGAAGGAGTTTATTTTTATCATTTCTAGCTGGATAATGTTATCATTTTGAATGTTGTATATTGTTATCATTTTCATCTAAAAATGGTAAAATGTTATCATTTTCGATTGAAAAATGTTATCACTTTCAACTAGACGACACATTAAGGGTGGGGGATTCCCATAATACCATTCTTTCTATAATTAAATCTTATAACTGTTTAATTATATATATTAATGTCATTATTAGATCTTGACCATTGATTTAATAAATCTAATGGTCCAGATTTGGACTTCAGGGATTATGTTTAAGCGTATGGACTATATTGATCAAATTTATATGTATATATATAGGGGAGGGTTCAAACGAGAACTGTTTTTCGTATAAGAATTGCGAGAACCAATCTTGGTCATTCAAGTGGTAAGTGGAATTCATGGATGAAGAGCGTGAGGGGATTGAGTGTGACAATGTGCATGTAAGAAATTCATGGGTTGACAATCCAATTGAAGGAGGGGAATTGGACGGCTAAGATTGGTTCTCGCAGTTCTCGTATGAAAAACAGTTTTCGTATGAAAAACAGTTCTCGTTTGAACTTTTTCATATATATATATATATATATATATATGTATATATATCATTAATTGGTTTGATTGTTATATGTCATTTCAATTGTATCCTTTTTAATTAAACGGCAAACATGTTAATTAGAGTAGTTGTTTTTATGTCATTTTCTTTCTTTAGTTGCATTCGATCATGGTATACATGTTAAATCATCGAAATCTCAAACGTACGTGTATACTGTCATGAGCTATATTTAATATGACGTGAATTACGATTAACTCTTACGACGACAGATTACTGGTATATCCGAATCCTTAATTTATTCTTTGGGCATATATATCATATTACAACTTAAGCATATACATATAATTGCATAAATGATACTCGTCTAGCTGTCTACAACCTAGCTATATATGTAAACTAACAAGAACACTAATTAAAACTACATATAGTTTCACCCATATAAAAGTTGACGCTACCAACGGAATTTGCTATCAGTTTAATTAATTAGCCATGGCGAGAAACTCATCTACGAGTCCTATTCTCACACTGGCAGTCGTCTTGATTCTAGCCATTTCAAGAACAACACAAGCCAATGACCCTGATATCTTGACCGATTTTGTAACCCCAAATGCGAGCTCTGTTGATGCTAGTTTCTTCACCTACAGTGGACTCAGCGGGTTCTACAACCCAGACCCTAAAAACTTCACAGTCATCAAGGCTTCAATGACCCAGTTCCCAGGTCTAAACGGTTTAAGTGTGTCTTATGCTGTACTCCAGTTCCCGCCAGCTGGTGTTAACCCTCCACACACTCACCCTCGTGCAGCCGAACTGCTGTTGGTGATGATGGGTACGCTGGAAGTTGGATTTGTTGATACCAAAAACGTGCTGTTTAACCAAACACTTCAAGAGGGTGATATGTTTGTGTTTCCAAAAGGACTTGTTCATTTTCAGTATAACAGAAACCATAATCAGTCTGCGATTGCGATCTCTGCGTTTGGAAGCGCAAGTGCTGGCTTGCTATCAGTGCCAAAGTCTGTTTTCACTACTGGTATTGATGAGAATGTGGTAGCAATGTCGTTCAAAACTGACGTCCCAACGGTTCAGAAAATCGAGCTAGGACTCAAGAATTAGCTAGGTGTTTGCACGTCATCCCCTATCGTATGCGCGCGTTTTGTTGATCCTGGTGTTTTCTTTATGATATGAAGGATATATATGTGTAATTTTCCAAATAAAAGAATTAATGGTGTATGTAACATATATATATATATATATATATATATATATATATATGAAACTACAATACATTTTGACAACCAATTAATAATCCAGCAGATGAAATATATATGCATCATCCATTTTTTCGTTCCAATATGTCGCCTTGAGACTAAGAAGAAGATTCTGAATTGCATGTCATATATATATATATAGGTCCTCTGCTATGTTCCTTTCTTATGCATACCTGGCTACTCTACTGAAAGCTACCCTCTTTGAGGAAGTAGTGTCTAACAGACATTCCAATATTGAGGAAGTAGTGTCTAACAGACATTCCAAATTTCCAATATTAGCATTGAGAGCTACTGCTGTTCCCAAGTTAGTCCTTCAACACCTATCTATACTACATTAATCTTTTAAAATTCCAACAATCCCAAATTACTAATATATATACCCCTCAAATAACCTCCATTTCCTCTTCTACTTTACACATTCACCAATAAACACACTCTTTCATAACTACGCACTTTCTCACCCATAAAAAAAATAAAGAAAATGGGTTGGTTTGTTGTTTTTAAAAAATTTGTTTTGAAAATGAAGAAAAGAGAAAAAATGAAACAACACGTTATCGTAGAAACTATTCACCGAATACCATACCTCTATCTTTACCTTTAATATTTAATATATATTAAAAGAAAATTGTTACGATGTCATCATTCTATTTTTAAAATTTTTCTATCAACCATCTCACTTTATTTCCTTAAATGGCTTACAAATAAGTTGTTTCCCCAAATGACACTTTTTAGGTGATTTAGTTTGTTAACATTTAAATATCTTAACAAAAACATTTATTCAATTCATTTAATTAGTAGATACATTTATCAATTTTTGTGGTTATTTATGTAAACACGTATACTAATTGGATTAAATTAAAAAATTCAAATTTAATTACAAAGAGATTTTACAAATTTCTTGATTATGATTTTATATATAAATTCTGATTTTTAATAAATTTACTCCTGTTTTAAGAGATTTTATATCATTATGTATGCTTTACAATTGTTTTACAATATATGTTAGTATTCTTTAATACCATAAACATTTAAAATTTACTTTAACCATCCACGTATATACGCATTGGGTGTTAATAGTATTCTATAAAACGATATGTTATCGGATAAAACTACTAGCGGTATTACACGAATACCATGCTATTCATATATTTATACCTTTTGGTTTTTTTGATAGCCAGAAGTATATTATTATAAGAAAGATAATAATGCATCAAGATACAAAAGATCCAAAAAAGCCAATTTCTGCAAGCTGCAGAAAAAGGCAACAGGCCCAACAAAATCAAATTAAAACTTCCTCCGGTAATAGTATAGCCCCCCAAAAAACACCAACTGGCCGAAAAACCTATTGTAATGTGATGTCTGGTATGCGTGTATGTACTAGAAAAAAACAGCCCAAACCCAATGAGATTGCAAAGATTAGTAGGAGTTGTTGGAATAATCACAAAATATATATGCAGATAATTGAGTTTTTATTATTGCCACTTATTAACACAAAGAAAGAGCCCTGTATATATAGAGACCCGTACACCAACTTAGCATAAAACAAGGAACAAATCCTATCTCTTAAACAACCAAAACGTGTGGCACATAAATGAAGATAAAAGGATCAGAACAAATCCCTACTTTTCTGAAAGGACATTGACTTTGAGTCATTCTCCAATAAGAACAAATCCCTACTTTTCTCGAAGGACATTGACTTTGAGTCATTCTCCAATACTTCCCCTTGATTCAAAGTCACCAACACCAAGTTGAGTTCGAATGCTTTCAAAACAAGCTTGCGGTAGAGCCTTCGTAAAAAATCTGCTAGCTGATTTTCACTTCTGCATAGCTCAAGCCTTATGGTTTCTCCTGCCACTAACTCCCTTATGAAATGATATTTTATCTCCATGTGTTTAGTTCTTCCATGCATAATTGGATTCTTTGTCATTGCAACTGCAGATTGACTATCACAATATATCACCGTTGCATCATCTTGTTTTTTATTTAAATCACTCAGCAACCTGCGCAACCAAACTGCTTGACCTACTGTAATGGCCGCTGCTACGTACTCTGCTTCAGCTGTCGATAAAGCTACCGAAGCTTGCTTCTTCGAAGTCCAAGATATTGGCCCGGAACCGAGATTAAAGCAATTTCCAGTTGTACTCCTCCTATCTTCATGTGAACCAGCCCAATCACTATCACTATAGCCTTTCAACTTTAACGGTTTAGACTTCAAATACCAAACTCCATATTCCTTGGTTCCAGCAACATAGCGAAGTATTCTTTTGACAGCCCCGTAATGTTGCATAGTTGGGTAGTGCATGAACCTTGAGACTAACCCAACTGCAAAACTTAAATCCGTCCGTGTATGTGTAAGATACAATAGTCGACCCACAATGCTTCTGTATCTCCTAGCATCTGCTGCACCAGTACCATCTGTGGTTATCAACTTCTCGTTTGTATTCATAGGAGTTGTTGCCGGTTCAAGTTTTTCCATATTAAAATCTTTTAACATATCTGTTGCATATTTTCTTTGTGACAGGAAAATCCCATCCTTTGTTTGCTTGATCTCCATACCCAAGAAGTAGTGCAATTCACCGAGATCTGTCATCTCAAATGTTTTCATCATTTCTGATCTGAATTGTTGAATTAACTTCAATGATGAGCCGGTATACACCATATCGTCGACATAAAGATTAACCAAAACTATGTCTTCCACACCTTGTTTCTTGAAGTACATAGTAGGTTCATTTTCACTTCTTTTGAATCCATTTGAACAAAAGAAACTATCAATTTTGCTGTACCAAGCACGCGGTGCTTGCTTCAGCCCGTACAACGCCTTGCGAAGCTTGTAAACTTTGTTTGCTTCTCCCGAAATCATGAACCCTTCTGGTTGTTGCACGTAGACCTCCTCCTCTAAATCTCCATTTAAAAAGGCTGATTTAACATCGAACTGATACACTTTCCATCGCTGTTGAGCAGCTAAAGCAAGAACCAATCGTATGGTTTCAATTCTTGCAACCGGGGAGAACGTTTCGTCATAGTCCACACCTCGTTCTTTCTTAAACCCATGAGCTACTAGCCTTACTTTGTGTTTTTGAATACTTCCATCAGCGTTAAATTTGGTTTTAAATATCCATCTGAGACTAATCGGATGCTTACCAGATGGCAGATCAACTAACTTCCAAGTCTGATTTTTTCAATTGCCATAATCTCTTCTTCCATTGCTTTCTTCCAGTTGTGATCTTGAAGTGCATCCTCAACAGTCACTGGATCACCTGCAAATAAGGCAACTGTGCTAGAGTATATATCTTCCAAGGACTTGTAGTTGATAGGAGTTGATTCTGGTGAAGACCCATTAGACATGGCCTCATATGAGGACTGTTCGGACTCGTATGAGGACTGTAGTGAAGGTGACGAGGGAGCATTGTTCTGAACCGTTGATGTATTATTTGCTTCTTGTTCAAAGAGGCCATCAAAGCTTGAATCAACCTTTGAACCTATGTCTTCTACACAAACATCACCTGTCATGTATTCATCGAAGATCACATCTCGACTAACAACAATCTTCTCCTTTTCTGGATCGAACAACCTGTACGCCTTTGAGTTTGCACAGTATCCAACGAAAATATATTTCCTGGATTTTTCACTCAACTTGTGTCTGTTTGTAGTTATTAATGCATAACATACACAGCCAAATATACGCAAATGACTTACCGAGGGTTTAGTTTCATACGAGGCTTCATAAGGCGTCATATTCCAAACGGCTTTTGTTGGAGAAATGTTGAGGAGATATACTGCTGTTGCAACTGCTTCAGCCCAAAAATCATCAGTAAGTTTTTTTGCCTTCAACATTGAGCGTGCCATTTCAACTATGGTTCTATTTTTACGCTCCGTGATCCCGTTTTGTTCTGGTGTATATGGTGCTGTAAGCTCTCTTTTGATTCCTGCTTCTTCACAAAATGCAATGAATTCTTGTGACATGAACTCACCACCTCGATCCGTCCTTAATGTTTTTATCACTTCATTACTTTGCTTTTCAACTAAGGCCTTGAATTTCCTAAAGCAATCGAAGGCTTCTGACTTTGCTTTAATAAAGTATACCCAATTCATTCGAGTGAAATCATCTATAAATAACAAGAAATACTTGTTCCCGGAGTACGAATTTGTTTTCATCGGACCACATATATCTGCACAAACTAGTTCTAACTTCTTTGTTGCTCTTTTTGTTTGGCCTTTTGGAAATGACTTTCTTGTTTGTTTACCCAAGACACACCCCTCACATACATGATTTAATTCTTGAATGACAGGTAATCCATGCACCATTTGCTTATTTGACAAAAGCTGCAATCCCTTAATATTAAGGTGGCCATATCGATGGTGTCATAAATCACTTTCATTACCTGATTTACTTACAAAGGCTGCTTCTGTTTGGTCAGAAAAAACAAGTGGAAACATACGATTTGATGACATGTGAGAACATGCAACTATTTTTCTTGTGGCCTTGTGTGTTACTACACATTTCCCTTTATCAAATAGCAAGGAATGGCCCAGCTTCCATCAATTGTCCCACACTGAGCAAGTTGTGGGCTAAACTTGGAGCATAACAAACATTTTTGATAAATTTTGTTTTATTTCCTATAGATATTTTGGTGGTACCTTGGCCTTCAATTAGTAGTTGCTTGTCGTCACCAAGTCGAACTTGCGATCTAAAGTGTTCATCAAGATCTTTGAAACTTGTTTTATTACCGGTCATGTGGCGCGAGCATCCACTATCCACGAACCAAATTTCATAAACATTATTCTTCTTTGCATCAATTGCCATGAACAAAAAATTATCGTCTTCCTGTTGTTCTTTTGCATACTTTGCTTGATTTTCTTTTGTCCAGCACTCTTCTTCTTTGTGTCCAATCTTTTTGCAATAGTTACACGATACTGGACTTTGTTTGCTCCAACAGTCTTCTTCATAATGTCCGAATTTTTTGCAGTAATTGCATTGCACCATGTTACCGCGTGTTCTACCACGTCCACGTCCTTGAAACGTTGCTCGGCCTCTTCCCCGATTATTTCGAGATCTGTTTTGCTCCCCTTGAATCTGAAAGGCATGTTCTTCTTCTTGTATTTGTGTTCGGTTGATTCTTACTTCATGTGCTTGTAGCGATCCCATCAGTTCATCAAACGAATAAACAGTGAGATCCTTCGATTCTTCTATGGCAGCCACAACATGATCAAACTTTGGGGGTAGACTTCTTAAAATCTTTGCAACCACGGTTTCGTCACTGATTTTTTCACCATAAGTTCGCATCTGAGAGACGATTGAAGAAACTTTAGCGAGGAATTCTTGCACCGTCTCATTGGTTTTCATGTTCATAGTCTCAAACTGTCGCCTCAATGATTGAAGCTTAACCGTAATTACTTTAGCAGACCCTTGATACTCGGTTTTTAAAATGTTCCATGCTTCCTTTGATGTATTTGCAGCAGCAATTCTTGAAAATATGGACTCCTCAACAGCTTGCTGAATAAAAAACAACGCCTTTGCATCTTTCTTTTGATTTTCCCTTCGTCGAACTTCATCTCCACTTCCTTCTTCAATGCCATTTTCCACCAATTCCCATAGATCTTGTGATCTAAATAGAGTTTTCATCTTGGTGCTCCAAAATTCGTACGATTCACCTTTGAAGATAGGAATTTGGGGCTGAGACATACTTACGGTGTTGTTGTTTAGTGACATTGTGAACTCGTAAGATGATGATGAGCGTAGGATTGCAACCTAGCTCTGATACCACAATGTTGGATTATAATCACAAAATATATATGCAGAGAATTGAGTTTTTATTATTGCCACTTATTAACACAAAGAAAGAGCCCTATATATATATAGAGACCCGTACACCAACTTAGCATAAAACAAGGAACAAATCCTATCTCCTAAACAACCAAAACGTGTGGCACATAAATAAAGATAAAAGGATCAGAACAAATCCCTACTTTTCTGGAAGGACATTGACTTTGAGTCATTCTCCAATAACAGGTCCAGTTTGCTTTTGTGCAAAATAGATGGGGTAACCAACAAAACCCATGGCATCAATCAGCATATCCCATAAAACAGAACACATACAAAAGACATTGAATTGAATATAATATAAATATATAAATATGTATCCATCTGCAAGGAAGTAAAATGCTAGTTTCTGTGTAATGGCGAGTTATATATCGATATATGGTTGAGTTATAAACTCAATTGATATTCTAATGTATTATGCAAACTAGGTGAAAGTTGACATATTGATCAACAAGGGACTGATCAGATTGATAAGTGAGTTTCTACCGGATGACGAGTGTGATCTTGTTAGGGAACATGAAATTGAGTGTTATTAGTGTGTTCTTCAACGTCTCTAATATGGTTGATGTGTGAATTTCGTACCAATTTAAATTTATAAAAACCGTATATATTTTAATTACGACACAATAGGCAAGTGTACCCAATCGTGTAGCAGTATAGAAAATAAGTACGGGTGTCGAACTCACGGGGAACG
>JAUEJL010136803.1:0-23193 GCA_032274825.1 Drosophyllum lusitanicum | reverse complement strand
ATAAAAAAACACATATTATATATATATATATATATATATATATATATATATATATATAAAAGTCAATATGAGATTAGGTGCAACGTTGACCATATATGCATACATGATTAGAAATAATTACTAATGGATAAAGACTAAAAAAAGATGTTATATTAGTTGTAAACAGAGAAGGGGATGAATGGATGGTGCATTCCGTATGCTCCACAGAAGTTGTAGTAACAAAAGAAATTGAAGTTGTAAAACTAGAAGTGATAATGATGTGTTACTTGTTCTTTAATTCATATAAATGAAATATGTACACAAGACTCAAGAACATATATTGAAAAAGACATACCTTTATACTTGTATATCTCCAGCTTAATCACATCTATGCATATTGCTTACATAAATGATCATTTCTAGTGCAAGGAATGTTGAAAACTCATGACCCAATTGATTTTCTTTGAGTACATCACAAAGATGAGGAATTTCTTTGCATGTAACTTGCCCCAAATATTTATCTTCATCTTGTCGATTCCAAGAATCTCCTATTTTTTTCCCATGACCAAGTACATCGATGAAATATTATTAGATTGTGTCAATTCCAAGAATCTCTAATTTTTTCCCACGACCAAGTACATCCATGAGATATATTAGATTGTGTCAATTCCAAGAATCTCCTATTTTTTTCCCACGACCAAGTACCTCGATGAGATATTATTAGATTGTGTCAATTCCAAGAATATCCTGTTTCTACCCATACGCAAAGAGATTATTTTCCGAAAGACATCCGGTAGCGAAACAGAGAAAATAAAAAAATAGAAAAAATAAAATGAAATAAAATTATAATAATAATAAATAAAATTAGCAATAAAAATAAATTAAAGTGACAAAAAAAAGAAAAAAAAACAAGAGGACAAAGAGTACTACTTAAATTATTAGCTATTAAATTGAGGATAGATGTAGATATGTGAGTATATATGACCTTTCTATTAGTTTCTTTTTTAATTGTTAAAGCTAATTTAGTTGATATTCTAGGTATTCCCCACTTAGTTACTAAAGGTGATTACTCAAAACTTATAATGTTTGAACCATATATAGTTTTAATTATTCATTTATTTAGTTAGCTAGATATGAATTTATAAAATCATCTCCCAACTTATCCTAAGCCCTTGACTGCACCTCTTTGAAATCATGGACAGCTTGCCCTAAGCCCTTGACTTCACCTCGTTGAACCATCTCCCAATTTATAAAACCATCTCCCAACGTCCAAGGAGAAACCCCCGAATCATAATTCCCCTTCTCCAAGAAAACCTATATGAAATCATGTCATCAGAGAAAGAAAGCTCCTGTAAATCTATCCTCACTTTATCGTCCCACCTCAGGGATGAGCAACCACGCCTCCTCATGCCATCGACTAAAATGGATTCCAATCTATTAACTGGCGCTATCGGTTGCCTCCTCTCAACGTGGCCAAACCAATACAATCTCCCTTCTCATAGTTTGCCAACAATAGACGTCACTCCTATGTTTTGCCACCTAAGCATCCTCATCTAGGTCACTTCCATCTTCTCCGCTTGCACCTTTTTAGATGCCAACACTATAGAGACTCCCTCTCTCTCACCTCACCCTTTAGGTTTCTCCATAAAATCCCAAGTCTACTCACTTTCTTGGCACTCAGAGCTCTTTTCCTAAAGATGATGTCTAGCTGTAATAAACGATGCCGGGAGGAATAACACTCTCCAAGAAGGACCTTGCATCCTTTACAATTCCTAGAATCCCCTTTGCATGCCAAGAGCTAGCTAGTCGATTTGCCCCTTATGGTCTCCACTAAGGTATGTGATCAAATACACTTCCCTTTTCTTGAAGAATGAGTTTCTGATGACCAACTTTTGGGCAATTGCCAGACGCAAACTCAAGTAAAGAACACCCTTCTTCGTTCCTAAACGCATAACCAAAACCTTCATGAACTCCCAGGTACCCATCTTCATTTACTCCTATATGACCATTGAAATCTCCCTCTATATACAATAGTTGATCTTGTGGAATCCCCCATACAAATCATCCAAGGACTCAAAAAAACTAATCTTTTCTACATCCCCTAAACCCACTTAAGGTGCATAAGTGCCCACTACATTAACTACTACTTCTTCTAAGACCCCTTTGATCGACTTAATCCTATATTACACCTTTTCACCTCTACTTCATTCCCCTTAAACCTAGCTTCCAAGATTACTTCTACTCCATTACTCGAACTCCCGAATCCTGAATACCACAATTTATATCCATTACCTTCTCTAGAGTGATTTCCCTTCCACTTAGTCTCTTGAAAAAGCTAAATCTACCCTACGCTCTCTTAGGAATCCACTAATTCCAAAAACGTACAAGCTCAAGTTCCCATCTCCCTTCTACCCCCCTCCTAGCAACCCTAACCCCCCTCGACTGTGGGAGTGGAGAACCTTGATCTCATATGTCCATCCGATCTATTGAACTCTATTCTAACCTCGGACGAGCAACCCAAAAAAAAGGAACTTAATACTATTAAAAGAGATTACTTTAATAAATTGTTATACAAGTATAAAAAGTAGTTATCACACAAATTAGTATTTACGTATTAGTTAATATAATCAATATTAATCTTACTATTAGTTCTTTATTGTCTTATTATTTTGATTAATTATTTTGTTATTCTAAATATTATCTTTTAATGATTTTCTTTGCCATTAGTTAGCTTTGATTAGAGAATTTTGTATATGTACTAGCGAAATTTGGTTACTGTTGTTTCTTTTTGGATTTGTTTTGTCCCTATTTTCTGTTCCCTCTTTTCTATTTAAATATTTATTACCTATTACTATTTATATTATTACTTATAAACAGTAATAGTATAAATGGAGGGGTATTTCTATTAGGCCTGATAATTCGGGTCGTATTCGTGTTAAATGGTTCTTATAGAGTATTTTCGTGTTGACCCACTTCTGACCCAATTTAGTTTCGTGTGGGGTTCGGTTCGTGTCACTTAATTCTTGTTCGGTTCATGTCGTGCTTTCGTGTTGACCCATTTTATCGGAGACAAAATTCGAGTTGTGTTTTCGGGTAAGAAATCTTGATTTTCAGGTAGGTTTCATATCAATTTATTTTCCGGAAAAAAGTTTGCATGTAAAACCTTTCTTGTATTAATTTTATTACATATTTTAATTTAATTGTCTAATTATTCAATTAGCAATCATCAAAATCAAAATTATAAAATTAATAAATAGTTATAAAAAATAAATACAATTAACAACGTAAGCTTGGAAATGCAAACGTATAACGATTTATTAGAAGGGCTGTTGTGCAATGTGTAATAACAATAATATCAATACTAATAAGACTTTTTGCACGTTGTCCTAGTGGAACTCTTGACGGAGGTCAAAGAGTGGATATAGGTTGGAGTTCAATCAAATCACTATAAATCTCGGTGTCATCTCTCTAAACCCTTAACTCTTTACTTACTTGCATTTACATTCTTGTCGTTAATTATTATTATTGCTTCCGTTGTGCTCAAGAATATAAATACATATAAGAGTTTATTTATTAAAAATAAAAATTAATTAACTTTTGAAAAGGGTAAAATAAATAAAAAGATTAAAAAGAGGACATAAAAACTATTCAACCCCCTTTCTAGTTTCTACAAGATTAAAGTTTCAATTTTTTTTATCTTGGATAATAAAACTTAAATTTTTTTAATCTTTATAAAGATCAAGTTTTAATCTTTAACATTTTTAATTTTGTTTTAGATTTAAATTGTTATTCTTGTTTTATTGATTTGCGATCGAAACCAAGAAGGAAGCCGAAGTGGGCTTCGGTCGATCAGTTTGCATAATCCAAGCCGAGTAAGACGGCCCATAGCCTGATCTAATTGTGACTAAGCGGATCTCAGAGGTTGTGTGCTAGACCGGGAAGTTGAGCTACAACCCACTTTCGGTATATCGCTAAAAAGGGCTTCGGCCCAATTTTTGGTTTCGATATATAAGGTCTAGGCCCACTTTGTTTTTCCGGTAAATAGGTTTCAGCCCAAGGTTCTTATTTGACAATGACAGCCTCGGCTCGAGTCGAATACCCAAATGTGAGATTCACAATAATGGATTTTTATTTCAGTGAATCCACATGTGTTTTGGTTTCAAGTTTAAAATTATTATTTTTAAAGTTATGATTATATATATGATCAAGGTTGACTTATAATAACTAATTTTAATTGTTGATCGTAATTTAACAAGCTAACAGTTTTATCTAACAAATCTAGTGGTTTTATACTAGTTAGTTAGAAATCAAGTTTTTCGTCAAGTATGGATATAACAACCGGTTGTTGTTTTGTTTGGGATGCCTAGCCAGGCCATTTTAGACATTGTGGATTGTTTATTGTTTGTTTTGGTTTTATTAATTCTTTGGTGTGGAGTCCTACTTGCCATCTACAACCACTATTCTATTTTGTAAAAGTACTAGATTAGGCGGGCATGTGTGCCTTTGATTAATTTATAATTTTATACTTTTAGGCTTTTAGAAATAGAATAAAATATCAGAATTAATTATTTTCCAAGACAAGACGAGGAGCAAGGAGCTAGCTATAGATGTTGGAGCCGGTTGAAACACCAGATTCATGCCATGTGTGTTGTTTATCCACTTAGGTTTAGACCGTCGGGTTTTCTTCGTTTGTCTCACGAAACCGATATTAATTACGGACGAGACTATGACATAGTTTGTTGTTGTTTTATTTCTATATTTTATATGTGTGGCTGTGATTACACATTGAAATAAAACACTATTATTCATAAACTCGATTATTAAAGCATATATATTTTTTAATAAGTGTTTTAAAATATATTTTCAAGATGAAACGTTTTTCGACTTAAAGGACATATTGCGAATTTTATTTGCATTTAAATTGTAACTTCAAAAGTATTTGAAATTTGAAAACTAGCTAAAAGTTTTTCTAAACCCTTTTTTAAAATCTTAGGTTAGTAGTGCAACCATCTAATGGTACACCTATCGTTCTTAAGATACATTGGTGCTTTGCATGCCCAAACCCTAAACCCTAAACCTAAACCGTGCGTGTCCTTTCTCAAACTTTGTGTGTTATAGGGTGAGGGTTTGCAATTCCTTGATCATTAATGAACCAGAGCTCATTGTCTTAGGTGGTGCAATCTATTGGTGATTCTCGGTAGTCTGGGCCCAATGCCCTAGAATGAGACTAAAACATGCAAGGTTTTTGTATCCTATGTCTCGAAGATTTATGAATCGTGTTTAATTTTAATATATCAGTAAAGAGGCTACCAAATAGCACGGGCTAGTGTTGATGTGACCAAATCATGCATTGGCACGTGTGAAATATGAAACTTAGTCTAATAAATTTATTTTAAAGGGTAATAATTTTCGAAGTTTTATAATCATATTACTAAATCGGTTTCTTTATTTTTCCATAGATGTTATTCTCTGTTATTCCGTTATATTCACATGAAGAGTCTCTTTACCATATTGTGAACAAATGGAAGCTTTTAGGTCCAAATTTCTTAATTTTGAAAGTTGCACTTTATAAATGTCGTAAGGAAAAGCTTTACATAGTTGATCACTAGCCTTTAGTGCGACCAGGCAGCAATGTTCCATAAAGTGAGTATGATACTTATTAGAAGTATCTGAGTGATAAATGAGACTTCATGTTGATTCTCATTCTCCCAGTCTCATCCGAGTCTACCAATGGTCTTAGAGAGAAGCCTTCTCACGAGGTCGTGAGGGATTTAGAAGGCAAGTTCTGTGGACACGCTTGTTCCAGGCATTTCCTAGCTATGAGGGATATACTTTCACCGAAGATGAAAGAGCGGCAGTCGGTTAGGATCATCTTATCGATATGAGAAGGCTGTTTGATTGCTTAAACAACCTTGAGTACCTAATCACACAACATGAGCTAGTTATGCTATGCTGTTGTTTAGCTCTCGCATGAAAGACTACCGGGCTAAAGTGGCAAAATCCATTGGAGGCTTCGAGATGAGTGTCGTAGGGCTGCATGAGATGCTTATGAGTATTACGATCTAAAGTTCAAGGACCTTAAGTCAACTGAAGGTGACTCTATGGAGGATTGATGAGCTTGGAGACATTTGTTTCCCAGTCAAAGGCAACAAGGATATGGCACTCACTCGACATAGAGTAGTTGGACAATGGTAAGTCTAATGATACATGTATCTTTATAATAGATTGCTTAATTACTTCTTATGAATTATGGGTATTAGATACTAGATGTGGTCATCACATTTGCAATCACTTGCAGGGATTCAAGAGAAGTATGAAGCTAAGGCAATGTAATATAGACCTACAAGTAGGCGAATGCTCCATGGTTGGTGCTGAAGTTGTAGGAACATATAGTCTTTTTTTTGCCTCCGGGCATGATTTTGGAGCTAAAAATTTATTATTATGTTCCCAGATTATTAAGAATGTTATCTAGTTTGATTTATTAATAGACAACGGTTTTACGTATGCTTTTGAGAATAAATCTATTTTATGTTTAAAAAATGAAATTTTCTATTTCAAAGGATGTTGTCTATATACTTTGAATTTGTAAGATAATAACAATGAAATCTATATTGTAAGTAAGAGATCCAATGATATCTTAATCAAACTTACCGCTAACGTTGTCGGCTAAGACACATAAACAAGAAACGCATAGAGAAGCTCCGTAAAGACAGAATTTTAGAGCCTTATGACTTAGAGTCATTTGACAATTGCGAATTTTGTTTGTCTGCAAGATGACAAAACTACCTTTCTACCATGAAAACGAAAAAGCTAGTGACTTGTTAGGAATCATACACACAGATGTGTGTGGACCCTTCAATCAATAAGCTATATGAGGATTTCCTTACTTGACGATTTTAGTAGGTATGAATAAATATGTCTATATGATGAGACATAAGTCTGAAAGCAAATTTACAAGAGTGAACACTACCACACACCCAATTTCGATAAGGTAAGATTTTTATCTTAATAAAATTAAACACCGGCTCAAATTTGTTAAGTTTATATAAGGATAACAAATCGGGATCAAATCACAATTGCAACCAAAACAAAAAACCCTCCCCCTCTCTCGTGTAACGGCCACATTTCGAGGAATTACAAATATATAAATATATTTATTAAACACGTTCATGGATATTTAATTAGATGGATATAATTCGTTTACGCGTGAGTTTATTGATGAAAAATAGAGATGGTTGGTTGATCGTGTTTGAGGTTTTGTAATAATTATTTTAGAAGATTTTAATAAAGGAATAAACCTAAGGGTTAAGATGACTAAAAGGTAAACTAAAAGTAATTAAGGGTAAATTTATATTAGGGTTAAAATCTTAATTGGGTTTAATAGCCTCTTACGACAGTTTCAGAGAGGTTGTGTGTGTGCGTCTTTGGAGCTCTCTGTCGACAAGAAGGAAGAAAAAGATTCAAGAGTGGTTCGTAAATGGAATCGATCAAGTAAGTACCTTTGATCCTTAACTATGTATTCTCGATGATTAGTAGTAGGATTCTAAGATGTAAGTATGATTTTAATGGCAGTGAATCTCGATCAAACAGTGGGTTTCATTGGGGTTGAAGTTCTTGGGGTTTGAATGCAAAATTGATTAAGTTCTTGATGTTTAATCTCTAAATTGACACACAGGGTTTGTACTTAATGATTTCTAGAACCAATGGTTTATAAATCATGTTTTTTTGTTAAGGAATCGAGAACCAAATTAGAGGAATTGGAAACTGTTTTGGGTCGACTGTTTATGGGTTTAGGAGTAGGGTGAATTACGATTTCTTCATGATACACTAGATGATTTACGGTCCTATGTTAGGGAACTAAATTGCGATTTGGATTAAGAAAACGATTTGTGATTCCATTGATGAAACTGAATTTCAAGTGCGACCCTGCTGTGATTCACGGTTTATGTTAGTTAGCCTTGACTTGCGATTCAAGGAAGAGATGATTTGCGATTCTTTAGTGGGAAGGGGATTGACGATTCTATTTCTTGAATGTGTTGATTTACGATCTTTTTTATTGGAGGAGGAGCTGAATTTACGATTCTTGTAATTCATGGTGATTCACGATTTGCATGGAAATGGATCTGAATCGAAATTCTTGAAGATGGCGTGATCGAGAAATTGGTCGGGGGTGGCGAGGGTGAGTTGAAGGATGGTGAGACTGGCCTGGAGGATGGCGTGAAGGAAGTTAGCGAGATGGTTGAAGTGGATGGCGCAGGCTAATTGGAGTGACAGATATCAACATACATAACTCGATGCGATGCGTCATCTTTGGGATCGCTGCGCATCCGGTGTTGTTATTTTATTTGATTTTTGTAGCCTGATTTATTAATCGGTTTTCATCCGGTTTTCAAAATTAGAGTGCCAAGACAAACTATATTTTTATAAACACGTACGGACAGTTTATTTAAATTACTCAATATGTTATGTGGAAAGAAATACATATATGATGTTTACATGGTTATGTGACTTGTGTGGTGTATGATTGACATAAATATGATATGAGAATGTTTGCTCTATTCACGGACATGAAATTATGATTATGTTATATGGTTATGAATATGATTTATGTATGATTTTGTATGATTAATTAATGAACAAATATTTTACGGATGAATAATTGAGTTCCTGTATAGGGCGGGGGTAGTTTCTACTTGATGATACGATATGGGCCTAGTAGGTAGTCGATGCCTTCTAGGATAACCATGTAAACATCATATATGTATTTCTTTACCGGGTTTTCTAGAGAACTTTGGTGGCAAGTGGTATGGGTCTTGATAGACTCGTATTAAAAACCCAAAACACTTTTCTTTTCGAGGTTTTCCACGGGGACATTCTTGCTCCGGGGATGAGTCATCATGGACATCATCAAAATGATCAACATTTATCGCTGCATTTTGCTCCGAAGAAGTTTGGATACTTCCATTTTGGGTGTTCTTTAAGAACTTCCCAAATGTGTAGATATTTAAAAGCTTAGATATTGTTGGCTTGAAATGATTCAAGGGCAAATGTGAGAAGGTCCGCATCATTTACCCCACTTCCGCGCTACTGGTTTAGACCATGACATATCGCGAAGAAATTTGAGATTTATGTCTTCATCTCTTTCCATTCTGAGGTTAGTTGGTCTTTGGTTCGTTGTTGGCCGGTTGTTTCTTTGTTGAAAATACTTAGAACGCAATACCAAAAAGAGTAACCTTAGAACGCATTTGAGGATGGTAACCTGCCTAGAACTTGAAAATAAACATTGAGCTGTTGAAGGTTGGTTTGTTGATCCATTCGGTGAATTTGAAGTGTGACTAGATGGAGATGACGAGTTTCCAAGCCAATCAAGAGGGTTCATTGATGAAGAAATTGGAGATATGATATAAGATGTAGGTAGAATTTGTGAAAGAAAGTGATAAAAATATAGTTGAACCTCAGATCAAGATCTCCATTTTCCACAATGTGGACTTATATGTCTTGAACCCTCTATCCAAAAATCACGACGATCCAAAGGTTAATGAATGCACAAAGCCTATTTTATCACAACTGCCCCAAAAACCAGCGAAAATTCTAGCAGCAACTTCGACTTCGAATATCTCTTTCACCCGGGCTCCAATCTTGATCTCCGTTGTTCAGATCGTAGGTCCATCTCTTATGAATCTACGGTTCAAAAATCACAACGATACAACGGTTAACGAAGTTGCACCATCCAATCTTCCACAGCTGCGTAGAATATGACGAACCGAAAATAAATTTTCTATTTCTCTCGTAATGCCTCCGCCAAGTTGAGTGATTTCTTCTCCATGAACCTCGGCTCTAATGCCACTTTGTTGGGATCGACTACCAAAAAGTGAAATCAAAACAACTACGGCCAATAAACATGTAAATAGAAAATCAAACACAAACACAACGCTTAATAGGTTCGGCTCCTCAAGCCTACTCCCCAAACGAAAAACTTCACTAAAAATTTGGATTAAAAGACGAGACGCTCAACCCTCAACACGTTAGAATACCCTTGCAAGTTTTTCTCTCTATTTTTCCCATTTTAGAATTATGAAGATCCTAACCTCTATTATAAGGAAAAACATAACACTAATTTGATACAAAATCAAATTCCTCAAAACTCATATCTAATAGGAAAACAAATATTATCTTCTATTAATTTGGATAGAAACCAAATTAATTTAAATTAATTAAGAATTTGAATCAAACACTAATACAAACTTTATGATGAAGTTATTATCTTGCTACAAAATGAACATTTTTAAATATAGATCATCATAAGTCATATGTATATATGTACATTGTATAATCATGGAAAAGAAATTGCTACCATGTCGAGATTTCCCAACAGAGATCTCGCGGAAACTTCGTGGTTCCACAAATGAGGGGATATCGAAGGAGGGTGATGTTCTTACTTCTTACTATTCTGATCCCCTGCATACACCAAGAAGGTTATATTTTTACTAGAAATATGGTTATTAAGCCTTAAATGTGGAACCACTACAGATGTTGTTTTCAAGTTTGGATATATGTTGTACTAACCTGTAAAAACATGTGCATGAAGAAAAGCAAACATATTATTTAAGTCAATATGACATTGGGTGCAACTTTGACCATATAACCTTAGCAAAATATCTTAGATATGGGCCACTTTATAACAAGTTAGCCAAGTTTATGCACTAAAGAAAAGTTACCGAGTCAACTGAAGTTACTACGAGTTTTATTGATAGTCGAATGCTAGTAACAAAACACAGGTGCCAAGAAAATTTCAAGAATCAGGGACAGGAGTGTCTCCTAGCAACACTGAAAACTAATTTTCTGAATACCCTCTAAGCTCTATCAGTTCTTATTATAGACTCTTCTAACTTTGTAGACAACAAACTTGAAAGACAAGACAATTAACAGATAAACAAAACACAAATAAGGAAACATTCTCCCGAATCGCCTTCCCTCTCTTGCTTTTGGATTCGATTATCAGTTACCATGTGTGGAAATGATTACTAATGAACACAAAAATATATGCATACATGTTTAGAAATAATTACCAATGGATAAAGACTAAACATGGATGTTGTATTAGTTGTAAACAGAGGAGGGGAGGATGCACTGGTTATACTCTTCAAAAGCTGTAGTAACAAAAGAAACTGAAGTTGTAAAACTATATATGATAATGTGTAACTTGTTCTTTAATTCATATTAATGAAATATGTATCTCTTAGTAAGAAAATTTTGAGAGTAGAATTACAATTCTGAAATTCAGTCCATTGTTATTAACATATATACAAGAGTCAAGAACATCTATATAAAAGGTCACACCTTTATACTTGGATAATTGGATATCTCCTGCTTAATCACATCTATGCATATTGCTTACATAAATTATAGTCTCTAGCGCAAGGAATGTTGAAAACTCAAGACCCAATTGATTTTCTTCTGAGTATATCACAAGGATGAGGGATTCTTTTGCATGTAATTTTCCCCAAATATTGAACTTGACCTTGTCGTTTCCAAGAATCTCCTATTTTCTCACACCCTGTGACTAAGAACATTAACGAGATATTTTTAGATTGTGTTATCTTTGTTCATGTTATGAGCAAACGGGTTTGGGAGTTGAATCGATTGAGAATACCTCAAGATTGTGACCAAGTATGTGAGGTTTCCTCCTCGAGAAAGCTCTAAATGGAACATTTGCTTCTGATGAAAAAAATAGATAAAAAGTCATAGGTGAATTGCTGTTATTAATAACATTATTAAGATCCAGTTGCTCATGGAAGAAGTTGCTGATTAACAAGTTATGGATGTTATCAGCAAGACTAGTATTTCTCCTTCTAACGGGGCTAGTGATTTTGTGTAGTTCCATGGGTTCGGGGGCTATCCGTATTTCGTAGAGCCCAAGTCTGCTAGAATGCTAGTCAGGTGAATAAAGTTGGCTCGGGTGGGATTTCCCCATTACCAGTAAATCAACATGTAAGCTTTGTATATGGATTGTCTAATCTCCAGTGTTCTTACACAGGAAACAGTATATTGAAAGTAATGCACATTAAATGAAAAATAATCTAAATAAAAAAAGACATACCTTTATAAGTGGGGTTGTCTGCCATTAGAGAACGATAAATCTGTGAGGCTATTATATTCATACCCAACAAAAAACGCTTGAAGTATAGGATGTATTCTCCTGTTGTTACTTGAAAAGCAGAGAGATCACCAACAATAATATGATTCCATGACTTGTAATAACCCAACACATTTCCTTCTTCTTCTATGCTTCCATTTTCATACACAAAACCAACCCCACACTCCCTTGTAAGTTGTCCATGAGCCTCTGTTACAGTAATAGTAACATGGTCACCACTTTCCATCTCATTCATCCCAAGCATCCAGTGACTTAAAAATATTAGACACTTTCCATCTACAGAGACTGATTCAATGCAATGTTTGTATATCCAAGTGCAGTTTTTTGTTACATTACTAAGTTTGATCAATGGCAACACAAAAATTGGGTTATCTGGTAATCGAAATGTCCCCTTTTGGAATTGCAGCTCATGTACATAGCAGAAATTCAAGCCTCTGAGCTTCTTAGATGATGATGGGATGATAAATGATATTGATGTCCCTATTCTTCTCTGTCTAATCCAATGTGGCATCCCTTTACCCCCATAAATTGTGCTAAATATTCCAAATTCATAATACATCTGCAAAAGACAAGTTTAATCATCATGAGTCATACATACACATTCACAAAAGGACATATAGTTAATTACAGGAAACCTGGCTTTGAGACTCCCTTGATTCTTTAGATATATCATGCATTCCCGCACTCCTTTTCTCAGTAAACTCTAAATCACTCCATCCCAAACTGTGTATTACTTTTTCCTCAACACGTGCCATAGGTTCGATTTTGACAATGCCTTCGACTTCAATTGATGAAGCTGCTGAAAATCTTAAATCCAATAATAATAGAAGTTCACACATTTCTTGATTGAATGCAATTTTCCTCAACGAAGAATTATTACCGTGTGAGGAATTGCTATAAGAATTGTGTGACAGAACTCTTAGTGTACGTGGAGGATGCTCTACCGATGTCAGCATTTTACAGTCATACATACTAAAAGTCTCAAGCCTTGGAAGGCTTCTCACACAGTTGGGCATTGAAACAATCGGGTTACCATCTAAATATAAATTCTTCAACATGGATAGACTACTGAAGTCATTGGGAAAGGATTCATTGGAGAAATTATTACCTTTAAGTGATAAAGTTACCAATGAGCATGGTAAAGAAATCGTCATGGACTTCAAGTCTCTTGGTATAGCCTCCACAATTGTAGAGGACGAGGTCTCTGAGTTTATGGGAATGTTTTGATCGTTGAGCATTTTCGAGGAATCCATATCAATCGCCTCAAATTTAGACTCACTAAACTGACAACCATCTAGCAATAATGTCTCAAGCTTCTTTAACTTTCTTATGGATCTTGGGAGCTTTTCAAGGCTGTGGCAGTAACAAATATCAATGAAAACAAGTTCAGCACATTGTCCAATTGATTCACATAGCTTAATCAAACCTATGCATTTTATCAGTACTAATCTCTCAAGTTTAGGGAGTTCAAAAAAGCCATCAACACTTCTGAGCCTTTCACAGTAACTCAAATCAAGAATCTTCAATGACTTAAGCAACCTTTTGTCTTTTGAAGAAGATCCAATCAGCTGTTGAAATGGAGTTGAGTTAAAGTAGGTAGCAAACTGAATTAACCAACATTAAAGTAAAATAAAATCTTAAATGGTTCTAAGTTATTACCTTTTGTCTACTCTCAAGTTGTTGTGAGTTACTATAAAAGATGCCAAATGATTCGATGTTGCTATATGACATATCTAGAATAACTATATTCTCCATCGGTAAGTCTGAAGGTATGGATTTTAAAGGGAACCCAAGCATACACAACCATCTTAACTCTTCTGGAAAGTTCTCAAAAGACCCATTGAGTTGCACATAATTGAGTTGTAGCAGCATTAGATTATCCATCTTACTGAATGCATTTGTTTTCAGCTCAATTGATCCACATAACTTATCTTTCTCAAGCACCCGCATGTCAAGGCTAAGGCCTACAATATTCTCTGTACCCTAACAAGAATGGAACATCAAAATTAAAAATTAAAAATATGGTATATACACATACATATACAATGCAAAGCCTTTAAAAGATGCAGAATTCTTGCCTTTTTTTGTTTCAACACTTTGAATGATTCTTCATGACACCATAATCGACTACGCTTCCATGGCTTGTTAGGTGATTCTTGTCGTACTACATCTTTTCCCATCTCTTGAATCAATTGATGCATCATCAACATGTTGTTTCGTCCGATACTAAGAAGGCATCTTTCAATGAGGTTCGTGATCCCACATGTAGTGTTTATCTTACATGCCTTTAATATTGTTTCACTAAGGTCTCTATTCTTTCCAACAAAAAAACAAGCAATATGTTTAAACAGGTCTTTATCATTTGGTGATGGCAAAGAGTCAAAGCTCATTTGTAACGCCTTTTGTACGCGAGAATGAGGTTCTTTCTTTATCCCTTCTATGCATGATTCCCAATAAGCTACATCTCTATTATGTAAAGATTTACCCAAAACTTCAAGTGCGAGTGGATGTCCTTCACAATAGTTTACAAGATTTTTTGACACTTCTATAAAACCTTCATTGGGGGCATTGCATTTGAAGGCATGAAGACATAATAGCTCTAGTGATGCAGTCTTATGTAAACCTTCAAGCAAGTGCTTTGTATGCTTAGGTTCGACGGTTGTTTTGTAAATGGTACTCCTCTCTGTCAACGATGCGTCCTTGGTTGTTATTATGATTTTGCTTCCGGGATGTAAACCTTTCTTTCCAAGTAACACATCCAACTGTTGCAAACTGTCAATATCATCAAGAACTAGAAGAACCTTTTTCTGTGCGAGTGCATTCTCGATTGCTAAGGTGTATGAAGAAACATCATAAACTTGAATCGAACTTGTTTTTGTAATTTCATCAGAAAGTTGTTTTTGTACATCAAGCAGTCCATTTAATTGAGCACATCTCCTGCTGATATCTTCGATAAAGCTACTTCTTTCGAATTCATGATAATGCAATCCATAAACATATCTGGCTAAAGATGTCTTGCCTATCCCACCGATACCCAAAACAGTGAGAATGTCGCAGATATACAAGGACCCGTCGGTTAACCATGAAGTTATGGATTTAACGTTGTTGTCCATTCCGATTAGTAGTGGCAAAGGAGTCCTTAATGGTACACCTAATCTATGGTAAACGTCCTTAACAATTTCTTCAATAAACTCTGTTTCCAACCTGAAAATTGATTTGAATGAGATATACAAGACACGATCCATAACACTAGTAAACCACAAAGGGAGTTAAAACACTCCAAGGATCCAAATCAAAATTTTCAACAAAAAAAAAAGAAATTTTCAACATGCTGCTCCTAGGTGCATGCTTAACGATCCCAACCCAAGACACTGACTAACTTAAGACCACACGTAGTGGCTCATTGCCACCATCATGACGAGCTTGTCATCCAACAAAAACCATCATCATCACCTCCTCGTCATGGGTGCTCATCATGACAACGGGTAGCTATCCCGCTCTTCATCATTTTCTTTTTTTAATAAAAAAATTTCAACAAATTAAATTAATCTAAATTAATATTATGTGGGTCTAGTAATAGTAATGATAGTGATGTGGCGGTTAGTCATATCACTAGGGCTTTTAGTCATGTGATAGTCATAGGTTAGTAATGTTGATATGGCAGACACTCATTACTACGTGTGACCACTGTAATAGTCTTTTGGGATGTTTTCATGCAATTCTAGTTCATGTTCATAACGGGGTTTTCTTTGTTTCTATGCCAATACCTCCTAATACACTAACCTGAGCCTAACATCATGATGGGTTAAAATCCTCAGTTAAACATGACCTATCATGTTTTCTTACAAACAAGAGAGTGGATCCCTTATTTTAAGTTAAGAATGGCCGAATGGGTCCCTTTGTTAGTCTCACTCTTATATTTGTAAAAAAATATGATGAATCGTATTTAACCACCACATAAGAGGATCTTAACCCTATCATAATATGGCAGATTGGCAGCCAGGTGGTTCTAGGAAGCATCCCATATGTACTATCTTTCAATAATTATGGTAATCTCTTCAGGTAATTGTAAAAAAGAAAGCTCTGATTTTAATATATAGTATCCACCTAAGTCTTGAAATTTTAGTTTTATGCGATTAAATCTCTAAACTCTTAAGAAAAAAGTTCTTTGATTATGCAAAAAGAGTAACTTGTTAAAATCTAAAAAGTTCACAGATATACAAGTGAGCCAAAAAAGAAGTGTACGTTTGTTTTAACTTACTACCGTATTATAATATTGGATTTTTTTTTTCTGGGTATTTTTTGTATATTTAATTATTTTCTTATTTTAAGTAGTAATAAATTTAAAGGTTGAAAAATAAGCAAAAAGAAATTATTAAAAATAAGTTGGAATTGTAAGCTAGCCCTTAATAAGCTAAGCTAGTCACATATCTCATTTAGCCGGTAAATGTAGATAAAAATTTTAATTATTAAATCTTAATATTTTTTAGATAAAAATTAAAATTTAATTTTGACTTTTTTTGGTTAAAATTGAATTATATTTGGGTCAATAATGGTTTAACCATCAAGTTTTCATTCTATTTCGGTTTAACCATCAAAGTTTTTTTCTAAACGAAATTACCATAATGTTTGAATTTGTTATGATTTAAACATCAAACTTTTTTTCAAATAATTTAAACCTTGAAGTTTTGTTAAAAAAACTGATTAATCACTTAATTAAGTTTTGTATGGTTTTCGATTTTACCCTCTCTACTTATTATGTATTTTACTTTTAATTGAAAAGTTAACAAAACTTAGAGGGTTAAATAATTTTTTAACAAAAATTTAAAGGTTAAATCGTTTGGGAAAAAACTTTAAGGTTTAAACCAAAAAGAAGGTGTAACTTTGAGGATTAAATAATTAAAAATTCAAACTTTATGGTAAAACTGTTTGAAAAATACTTTGATGATTAAACCGAAACTGAAGTAAAACTTTGATGGTTAAACAATTATTTAACTTTAATTTAAATCAAAGTTATTAATAATAATTTCATATATACTCTTTTTAAAACCTAAAATATCATATTTGTTCATATTAATTTACAAGTATCATATTTACTATTTATAATAACCAACAGCATCTTACTGTTAGCATTTTAAAATATTTATAATCATTTAAAAAAATGTTAATAAATAAAGCCGAAAGGATTTATGTAGAGAACCCATAAGATTTTTCAAAAATTATCTAACAAATCATTCAAATTAGCACTAAATGATCAAGTTAAATAACTGAACAAACCAAAGGGCCATTGGCCTAAGGATATTAATGAGTGTTAAAGTGCTTCTTCATCTATAAGCTTTAAGGTTCAAGTCTCGTCGTAGATATATATATGTAAATTAAATGTGTGTGTGTGTATATATATATATATAGTTAAGTGTGTGTTTTCCATTAAAAAATGCATATACAACTAGGTAAATTGGTGTCTCAAGTGTTCACTAAATTCGATTAAGAGTCTTAAGAGCCAAAGGATAAGTTTGAACAAATTTTTTTGTAAAAATGGTTGAAACAGTTACGGGGAATTGAAAATGTTGAAATGCATAAAACTACAATTCGTTAAAACCTAAAAGGTATAAAGAAACATACATAAAAATACGAAAAAGTTCCTTATTTTATTTTATTTTTATAGAACGAAAGGGGTGTTCGTTTCATCGTTTGGGAGTATTCGAGTTTTGGATAATACATGCACGAACCGAATACGTAGTATGTTAATATAAACCCGATATGAAAAGTTATGTTAATAATGAGTCGACATGAAAATGACATGAAAAGTTTTGACGGGTTCATGTCAGCCTCATAACTCGAAATTAACATATTTAACCCAATTTAATTTTATAATAGTTTATTAATCTAAAACTTAAAAATTAAAAATAAAATAAAATCTTGGTGTTTTAAGTTTAGGAGTGAAATATTAAATTGTGAATATTTTTAAGACGTCAAAATGAAAAAACAAAGGAAAGCAATATAAAAAATTTACGCAATATATTAAATATTAATCTATACTATCTATCTATACTTATAAATCATTTAACATTCACTCTCCTATTTAATTTTAAGAGTTCTTAAAATTCAATCAACACAAAATCTTGACCATTCATTCTATCTAAATTAATCTCATTTATTCAATCTTTAACCATTTCATTCTCTCTCCTAATTTACTTTATTTTTTATTTTTTTAAAATATACTTTCCCACACTAATACACTCTCTTACACAAACACAATTATCCACTGACATCAACATAATTTCTAAAATCTTATTAACTTTTCTCTCTTTATTTCATCAATATAAATCTTTTTTCTTATTTTAATGTCTTTTAGAATTTATTTTTAAAACTAATAAAAAAGTTGATGCAAATAAAAGAAAATTTTTAAAAATGGACATGTTATAGAAAACTTTTTTATGACATTGAATTGCGCGAATAACATATCATTACATTCTTGAAAGCGACATGTTGTAAAACAAAAACTATTTACCGCCGCATTATTGTGCGGGTACTATGCTAGTATTAATAATTAATAATTAATAATATAAATACAAGAGACATATTTGGTTAATTCAATTGACATTGAGATGTACGCACCCAAACAATCCCTAAATCGAATTTAAAACTGTGAAGCTTTGTTCTCGTTAGTCTCAAACCGACAAATATGAGGAGTAATCAAGATGCTTGTGTTAGTAAAACCGTTTATTGAAAAACGAGTCTTGAAAAATCGTATTCTAAAAAAAATAGTTCATAGAAACTGAAAGTTGTTTAGGAAACCAATTCCTGAAATGTTCAGGAACGAATCCTAAAATGGTTCAGGTTTATAAACGAATACTGAAAAATGTCAGTCCTGAAAGAGTTCAAGTTCAGGAACGTATCCTGAAAAGTTCTCCTGAAACTCAATTCAGTAACTTCAACAAAAGAAGATCCGAAGAGTGGCCGAGGCTTGTGTAAAACACGATTCCCTTAAACAAATTTGCCGTCTTTTCCCAAGGTACAATAGATGTATGCCGGAGATGACCACGTCCAGGGAAAAGCCGTCGGAAAACTTGAGCACAAGAACAGAAGAAGAAGGTGTGTGTATTTATGTGTTGTGTGTCTTTAGAACGAGATACTAGACCCCTTTTATAGTGAAGATTGAAACCGGAATAATTAATTTCGTAATTAACAGATATAAACAAATTAATTATCATTTATTCATTTCGTAATTAATTAATTTCGTGTACGCAAGTTGTGCCCATACACAAGTTCTGCAAATTTAACTTACGAAATCCACCATCGGCACCCCCTATGCGCAGGTAGGACTTGGAGTAAAACCTCACTAAGAAACTTGTAAGCCCTTACACTTCCATGGTTGTAAACTCACTAAGTGGTTACTCCTCCCTCTTATACGAGATATATTCCCACACCCACTTTGTATTGCTAAATTCCATTTCAAGTACTCAACTTTGAGTATCAATATCTCATTCACACATACTCCGTTTTGGACACATTATATATCGTTTCGAAGCTCCCATAACAAAGAATACAAACCCACTAAGAATTTAACATATATAACATTTATATATGTATTTAAATGTGTCCAAAGTTAGTAAAAACTCATTATTTTACTAAACTTTCTAACAGTTTGCAGCTATGACCACAAGTCGATGGCCAGAGTCACGACGCTAGGGAGGGAGCCTTCGAGTCAAACTCTTCCGATCAATCGGGTCACATACTCACAGGTAGAGCCGTAGAGCTTTCAATCTTATTAAATTTCGGGTTTTGACTTTTGACTAAACCAAAACTAATAACCGAAAACAGAAATTTGAGTAACCTAAACCCGTTCAAGCCGATCATGTTATTTAGATACAAATATTGACCTACCTAAAATTGTTGATGCGTTAATTATGTGAAAAAATAGATCAACTCGAAAAACAATCTGAACCTTACACCAATAGAGCGACAAGAATCGAATCAGACCGGAAATTAAATTAGGTCAAAAATTGGTGAGACGAAAATTATACGATGTTTTAACTAGAAACTACCCAAATCGCTAACCTTAATTTCAAAGATGATGCGTTTTTTCTACCCTTTTAATATTAAATTTTCATGTGTAAAATTTTGGGCAAGAAAGTAGTTACCGGCCCTCTGCATTCTTCCCTTTTAACTTGGAAACTTTTTGAAGAGCTTTCTTCCATGTCTCTATCTTCTCGGTATACCGCGTTTTTACCGACACATCAGTCTCCTCCTGCATCTTGAGTGTATGCATTGCGATTGCATCTCCGAAGGTGCTTTTTTGCTTTCTAACATGTGTGGGTTCGACATGATAGAAGATGGGGATGACAATATGGTTGGATTTCCTATTTTGCTCAAGGATGAATACGAGTTCCTCAAGACACCATGTTGAAGACGCATAATTCTTAAAGAGCACGATAATAGAAGCCCTTGATGATTTAATTGCACACTGTAGTTCGGGTTTTAGATCTAGTCCTATTTCAATGTCTTTATCATCCAAAAAGGTTGTGAGATTAGCATTCAAGAGGGCGGTGTGGAGGTGATCGGTGAAACTAAGACGAGTGTCGACACCTCTGAAACTAAGAAATACATCATACTTATGACTATAAGTGGTGGTTGATGGAGAAGATGAAGATGCAACCATTATGAATTAGAGGAAGGTATGAGTGATATGAGAGTTGAAGAAACGAGGACTTGTAATTGAAGACGAAGACAACAACTACTTTTATTATATTGTAGGGAAATTAACTTGTAATGAGAAATGGGAAGGTAATTGATGTTGACTACCGGAAAATATTATCTTCTTACATAATATTTCTGCTTATCCTTCTACTCACTAAATTAAATTATGTGTCAAAATCAAAAGAGGAGATTAAGAAAGAGAATAAAGTATGTAATCACCAAATGAACATGATTTTCCAATTCTAGGCGATGTACAAATTAGACCATGCGCATTGGGGCACCAACCAGCGCTGGTTGGCCCCCAACCCCAGCTAGAACACCATAATGCCTCTTATGGTTGAGGCGGGTTCGCTGCCTGGCTGGTGCGTGAACCAGCGGCGGGTACTTTTTTTTCTTTTCTTCTCTCTTTCTCTCTCCTATTTAATATATATTTAACATATATTTTTTATTAATATTTGATGTGAGGTTAAAGAGGGTTGGATGTGAGGGTTTGTAGGTTTGATAGGGTTGGAGGTGGGAGATGATGTGGATGCTGATGTGACAGTGGGATTGGCAGGGTAAGTCCGGATTGGATGCTGATGGTCTTAATCATCTCCCAGTCACTGAATCTTTGTAACAAATATCTAAAAAATAAAGTTACAGTACATGAAGAGTTTTTCTTGTTATACAACATACAGTTTATAAAGCTAGATTAACGGTAACAACAATACTTAATCCGGTAGAGTAGGGTATAGTGAGATAAGATATAAACAGTCATATTTATAGGTAGAGAGACTTCTTTTCGAATACCTCCAACTTAAAAAGAGACGGCACCGTATGGATCATGCAATATTTTAATATTATAATTGTTATTATGTGTGTGTACACACACTCATAAGTATTATTATTAAATATCATTATTTATATAATTTATTAAAATTTTATATATTTATTTATTATGTGTGTGTACACACACTCATAAGTATTATTTAATTTAATTTTAAATTTCATAAATAATTGAAATGCACATGTAGGCTTTAGGGTTAAAAAGTATTTAAGATATACCTTAATATTAATTAGATTATTTATTTATTATTTAAATTTGAAATTAGAAATATTATTTAAAATTACCTTCAAATATATACATGTAAGCGTGTGAAAATACATTTATATAACTATAACAATACTGCCTTTAAAAAAAAAAAAAAAACCTATAACACTTGCTAGCTCCAAATATAACTTGGGCAAATTGTATGCAAATATAACGAACTTTATCTTAATTACAATTGTATTCGACCAACTTTATTTTTTTAAACAATACAATCAACTTTCATAATTATTTCATCGTTTGCAAAATAACAATAACAATTATGACAAAATTCATTATATACAATAGTAACTAAGAAGCAAACACAAATAAAAGTTGTTTGCATACAATGAAAACATTATCAAAGCTAATTGTATTGATTTTAAAAAAAGTTGGATGTATATAACGATAACTAAGACAAAGTTCATTGTATCTTTATGCAATTTGGCACATAAAACTATACCATAAGCCCCCCAAAACTCTATCCCTTCATCATAATTCTACTTCTACATGCCTTGTTATCAAAGATCATGTTCTATGAGTTGTAACTCCATGTCGAGCCTTAATTTGTCCTCCCACCGCGTGAGAGAACGTCTTCTTCTCCTCGATGCTGACTATAATCGCTTCCGCTCTCCTAGCTGGTTCATCTAGAAGTCTCCTCTTTACGTGGCCAAACCAATGTACATAGCTTTCCTTCTCTCTACTTGCCTTTGATAGGTGCAACTCCTAGCACCGCCATGAAAAGTTTGGGATCTTGTCTAGCTAGCAAAGTCTTACAACATGTCCAGCTTAACATCCTCACGATCCTGAACTTTTTTCAACGACCAACACTCTGTCTCATAAAAGCATAACAGGTATAACTGCGACTCTATAGAATTTCTCCTTTAGCTTCAATAGAACTTTTTTATTGCACAAAGCTCCCATAGATGCTTTGGACTTCAACCATTATGCATTAATACGGTGGGTCACGTCTTCGTCTATCCTTCCCGACTTATGCAAGAAAAAACCCAAATACTTAATGGACTCCTTAAGGCTTTTAAAAAAAAGACTCCTTAGGGTGCAAAAGATGATCCTCATTGCAAACTTCCTCTCTTATAGCTTCTATCCAAGTTGAACTCACACCAAAGGTATTGGTATTTGGTCTTCTATCGGCTCATTCGAAGGCCTTTGGCCTCTAGGGTAAGGCTGTCAATTCAGGTCGGGTTCGTGTTATCGGGTTCGTGTCGTTCGGGTTCGGGTCAGTTTCGTGTCGACCCAATTTCGACCAATTTATTTTCGTGTCAGGTTCGGG
>JAUEJL010136792.1:0-10980 GCA_032274825.1 Drosophyllum lusitanicum | reverse complement strand
ACTATATTATTAAATAAATTAAATTAATATTAATTTCATTTTCAATTATTTTTTAGTTAAAAATTACATATTACCTGCCACATCATCCGTCATGTCACTGCCACATAACATAAACTTGTGCCACATAAACATTAACCTACTATAACAAGTTACCATACACTAAACGGCAGTTTTAGAAACTTGGATACATCAAATGGTAGTTTTGAAAGTTGGGTATACACAATAGCAAAAAGTGACAACTTCGGTACACTTTTGGACACTAAACCCTATTTTAAATGTTATAAAGTGTAAAAATGATATTTTTGAATTAGGGTGATCAAATATGATTTTTTAATGTTTATGAATGACATATATGTAATTCATCTAATCTGATATTTTAATTTATTTTGACTAAGAAAAGGCAAAATTAGAATTCTAATTTTAATTAAATGGATTGTTAAGATTGAATAATTTTATTTATTTTATTAAATTAAAAGTCACGATCCTTTAATAGATTTGATGTAGATTAATCTTTTATTTATATTAGAAGATTAGATAATAAACTACACATTATATATAATATTATATATAAAGTAAAATATTATAGATATTCTTGAAAGTAATTTGTAAGTTTGTGAGGTTCTAACTCAAAACCAATTAGTTATAAGTGAAGTAATTCAAGACACATATTAAGCAAATTACAAATCCTCACTCGTCTAATGTGGGACAATACTCAACACGCCCCACATATGTGTGGCGTTCATTTTGTATAACACGTGAATACTTATGTGTTATGTAGAGTGTGTGGCGCTTGGCTAGCTACAAGTGGACTTGAATTCTGATACCATATAGGTTTATGAGGTTACAACTTACAACGCAAAACTAATTGAATATGGGTAGAATAATTCAATACACTTATTAATTACATTACAATTTACAAAGTCAGAACAATACTCAACTCGATTTATTATTAAAAATGTGGTTTAGCCTTGCTTTTTGTAAAGATAAAGAAATACACATACTCGACTCTACATATTTATCTTAAACAAGGATTTAATCTGAACTCACAATCACTTCACTTATAATTAAGAGAATACTTTAATATATCTAGTCCCGTTTGTACGCGAAAGCTATAAGCTTTTATTTAAAAAAAAAATTCTAAAATGAAAAAATATATGTGTAAGAGCTTTTAATATGTAAAATTACACAAATATTGATAACTGAATCGTCCTTAATCATGTTTAGCATCTAAGGTTTTTTTTTTTACTTCTTTAATTTTATGCCTTTTTATACTTTTTGCCTATAACTATCTATTATTTTAACTTAAGAGGATACTAATTTATCTTGGTTTAAATACATATCTTTCTATTTTAATACAGTTAATAATATATTTTAGATCAATAATTCATTCTATATGTAAATAAAGTTTTGCAAATTACATATATATTTTATGTTTCTAACTATTTTATAAATATTTTTTTTTGGATAAATCAATTGTCCTCCTAATTACCTCGTACCTCATGTAAGCATGATTGGATAATGCTATTATTGTTCTGCTTAATTAGATTTGAATATAATAAGATCCAATGCTATTATTGTTCTGCTTAATTAGATTTGAATATAATAACCGAAAGAGTTAATTTCATAAATGGTCCTTTAATTAACCATGAATTACAAGTTTAGTCTTTTTTTTGAAAAAGTTGCAAGCATCGTCCTTTAACTACCATTTTATTGCAACCACGATCCTTTCTAACGGAATCTGTTACTTTGCTCCGTTAAGTCCCCTCATGTGCAGTACATGTGAGGGTATTTTTGTCTTTTTACTTCTTGATGTTTATAATTAATTTTTTACATTTAAATAATATTTTATTTTTAAAAAATAGAAAACCCCTTTTTTATCTCTTTTCTCTCCCTCACGATTTGTCTCACTCTCTCTCTCCCTAGACTCTCACACACCCTCCTCTCTACTTTTCTATCTTCTATCTCTTTCTCTCTCTCCAACTCTCTCATACTCACTATCATGGACATTATGAACAAGATCAACATCAAATGAAATTTATGTGTGTGATTTTATGTTGTTTCGGTTAAGGGTTTTTGATTTGTAAAGATAGAAATAACTGTTGTAGGTCACCAACACCATCACGAAACCACCATGAACCACGACCAACACCACCATCTGACCACAACCATAAACATCATCAGATCTGTACAAAAAACTCGAAAGAAATTTGTTTTAAAGATATGGAGGAGACAAGAACTCGAAAAAGAAATGAGATTTGAAGATTTTGGGAGACAATATTTAGATCTGGGCAACACATACTCACCATAAACTTATATCTGAAACCTTAGATCTTAAACACGATCTCTCTCTTCATCATCGATTGAACCACAAATTGAAGAAAGAGAGAGAGAGAAGAAGCAGCACCATAGCGTCGGAGGTGAGTGTTGCAGTGGGCGACGAAGGCAGTGATATTACGTCTGACGATGATGGCGGCGGCAAGGTGTTGCCTGAAAATGCAGTGGGTGGTGGATGGTTTTTGGAGAGAGAGTGTTTGAGAGAAGAGAGAGACCAGTGAGACAAAGAGAGGGGGTGGGATTATTTTTTTGAATTTTTTACTATTAAAAGGATTTAATACATTTAAACTCAATTAAAATTTTAAAAAAAGTAAAAAGACTAAATTACCCTCAGTGCAAAGCACATGAGGTGATTTAACAGATCAAATTAACAGAAAACGTTATAAAGGATTATAACTGCAATAAAATGATAGTTAAAGGACGATGCTTGCAACTTTTTCAAAAAAAGGACTAAACTTGCAATTCGTGGTTAGTTAAAGGACCATTAATGAAATTAACTCTAAAATTTATTTTAATCATCCCTACACGGAGTGTTAAGCTAGTAATAATGTATAAAAAGAAGTCTCGTTTTATTTCCTGTTTCATGGAGATATTCTTTTAAATGGAAAAAAAAGAGAAAAATAAAACAGTAAACAATTGGAAAACTGAACCAATTAATCATGATATCCCTACCTTTAAATATGTGTGAATATTGAAGACTAATAATCTGCTACCCAACTAATTCAATTGTAAAGAGCATATTAAGAAAACTGAAGTCTAGAAAATAAAATAAAAAATTTTAGGAACAATGAAAGGGATGACTAATGTGAAACTAAATGGTACATACAGATATGATTGTATTATCAATCTTCATCGCTACATGTATCCTCAACCTAACACCTGCTATAGAACTGTGACAATGATCTAAAGGGTTTGCTCCAGAGATCGTGTCGACATCCGTTGTATCAAAACTCCTTGATGATGCAAATATTTTACAGAAACGGGTTTGAATCGGAGTTGCATACAAACTCTATAAGTTATCTTCTAATTCATCAGGCACATGTAATTTCTCAATTGCAGCCTGCGGCATAATCAATAAAATAATGTTAAACTAAATCTGCTAAGATACGACTTCCATCTCATGAAATTGCAAGAATTTACATTATTTTCAACCCAGATGACCCGCTCGTTTTGCCACCTTTAGTTTAGGCAACTAAGAGAAAGGAGAGATTCAAACCTTGATAGTCGCGACATCAGTTGCAGAAGGCTTCAGATCCAAAGCGAGACCAAAATGAAGCATGGCCTTATCATACAAGTGGCGACGTTTGTATATCTTCCCCATCAATGCATACACGCTGCTTTCATGAGGAGCATATTCTTTAAGGTCTTCAAGAACTTCTAAAGCACCATCAAAATCCTCCATACTCACAAGAATGTTGGCTTTTTGATACATTGGGAGAGGATTCTTCTTATCTGCTATTATAGCCTTCTCCATCATTGCTAAAGCTTCTCCGTCTCTCTGACAGACAATTTAGTTTCACAAGAATCAGTGAATAATTGAAACTAGTAACACGATAAAATTAAATTTCCTTAGAAAATTATCGTTCTAAGTTAAAGATCTATCTAAATTCTAAAATAACCATCATTAAAGGCATCTTATGGCGGAAAATAACATAATTAATTTATTGTCATGATTTTAGGTGGAAAATAGGATGGAACAGGTTGGGTAACGGGTTGAAGAAAGGGTAGACTTTTAAAAAACAAGTGGGTTGAGTTGAACCGTCAAAATTTTTGCTTTACTTAAGTTGATAAATTATTATATATTGAATACGATAAAAAAATTCATTTAAATTTTAATAAAGCAATATAAGAGGTTGTAAAACCTGAGTAAACTTTTAAACTTTTGACCTATAGCAAAGGTTTAACCGTTTGATCTATTATCAAAGTAAATATAACCACTTTTCGCATAGACGGATTAAAGTGTGTCCTCTAAAGTAAAGCTGATAAAGTGTAGCAATTTTCATGTGAAAGAAGCTATAATATAATCAAACCTTCAATGCATGCAAGGATGTCCCGAGATAGGACATTATAACAGAAGAACGCGGGTTTATTTGTAAAGCCCTTCTAAAGTGATGCTCTGAGAACTCGTATTTCTCTTGTCGAAGATATATCATTGCAAGGCCATACCATGCATTATAGTGTCTTGCGTCAATCTGAAGAGCATTTTGGTAACTCTTGATTCCATTCTCAAAATCCTCCAATGCTACATACCTATAAATAAAGATAAATCCATAAAAACTACATATACATAATATACCCAAGTATAAGTTATGAAGAGAATAAAGAATGAAAATATGAAATTCATACTCATGACCACAAAGGGTGTGAGCATAGGCGAATCTTGAATTTAGTTGCACTGCTCGTTGAAAGTTTTTTAGAGCAGTTTCATGGTCTTTCTGCATGCTATAGCAATTTCCCATTGCACACCTGCAAATGCAACAGTAAAATTTAAAGTCAAAAACATAAACTTGGAAAGCATCTTTATGCTTCAAATGCTTACCATGACTGAGGGGCTAAACGATCTGTTGATATGAGCTCTTGTGCCAAATAACTCAACCTCATATCCTCCTTCAGGTGCTACAACATAAAAGACCAAAGAGAATAGAAAATTCATACCAGACTCCAAACACAACTGACATATAGAACCAAGAACCAAATATAGTGTAGAAAAGGTTAGATGTAAAGTCATGCAGTAACTTACATATAGAACAGTAGAATAAATATCCATTCCTTCTAAGCTATAAGGAGAGGCCAAACGAGCATTGCTAAAGGCACGCTCGGCTTCTAGATAATCAACCAGTTCAAAATGAGCTTTTCCAACCTGTGTTCCACAGTGCCACAAATCCATTAATAATATCAACTAAAGTAAAAATAAAAACCATAAAATTTACAAGTTGAAAAAAACAAAAACAGATAATAAATTTGTAAAATGGTGCTTCATAAAATGCATATACATATACCCCTCATGAAAGCATAAAATTCAAACTATGCAATTAGAATAAGTTACATCCACAACCATAAACAGAAGTCATAGACTCGTTACATGATTTTATATTTACACACACACACACACACTTACTTGAGAGAGCACCCAGCCTGTGTTATAATGCTTATGAGGAAGTTGCAGAAATACATTAAGTGCATCCTGATTTTTTTTAAAGAAAAGCAGTAATCAGCAATGTAAAAGTCAGCAGCAAGAATAGTTAAGAAGCTTAAATATATGAATACCTGACACCTGTATAGACAAGAGAGTCTGTAACCTTCACCAATGATTTTCAAAAGTGACAATACTTCTGAAGCACCAGTAGCAACTTTTGATACTACACTCGTGGAAGACAGACCATCACGCTCACAAGATTTAGCATCAGGCGAGGGTGATGAACCACAGGTTGTTGTAGTAGCATTTGAACGAGAGTCATCAAGCTCAGATCGAACCCCTGTAAAAATGAGATTGTGGGTCCATTTTTAACTTCATTGAGAGTTTAGATAAGCAAAGAAAGGAAACACATTTAAAAAATAAAAAAGTAGAATTTGACCTTCATTAAAACTTTCAGTAGTAGACCAAGAAGATTGTCCTTTTCTAAGTGTAACCGATCGAAATGCTGCAGAGCCACCTAACTTAGAAGTAGTAGGATATTTAGAAGAAGAAGAGTGATTTGTTCCATTTCCACTAATATTTGCCATGCCAGCAGCTTCTCCAGCAAGTCTGGTGCTTCGTCTAGGACCAGAATCAGAGAACAGCCTTCCTGATATCTGGAGGAAATAAACATGTTTAAGAAAGGGATTATCATAAAATAAATATCCAGTAGATTAATATCATATCGATGATGACTTTAAGTTTAAACATGAAAGAAGACCCAAAAAACAAAACAAACATGATTAACAAATAACAAAGCATAGCAAAACTAACAACCTTTCTTAGCTTCCCTTCATCGACAAATTTTCTTCGTGGAAGAGCTTGAATTGTAGATTTAACAATTGATGCTTTTGGGGATGATGATGCATCAGCAACAGCAGAACTCGAACTTGGACCATTTGGGAGCATGTTTCTACATACAGGTGGAGGGGCCATACCTGACAACTACAAAAAAATACAAGAGTATTGAATACTGAAAACATGGGAAAAAGAATACTCTTAACACTAGAACAATAATATTTGGTGTATATTATTCAAATTTGTGATACAGCTTCCCACCCACCATATTGCAACCCAAAATAAATAAAATGCAATTACATAACCTGTGTTAAGGGAAGTCCTAATATATAATTCGGCAGAGAAGCAACTGATAACTTAACAGAATTATAACATAAAAATAAAAATGGAGGGGGGAGGGTGTGGTCTAGTGCAGAGATTTTAGTTACAATGTTGCTTCGGTACATCTACAGTACAAGAACACAGTGACAAAATAATGTAAAATCAAAAGTTGATACAGGTTTAAGTCAGCTTAAATCAGATTTGTCACTAATATTATATATGGTGTCTACAGTAACTCAGTAAGAAGCATAGCAATGTCTTAAGACAACAACGAAGGGAGGGATATATACTGATGGTAATATTCAGTATGACAAATGAATCTTAGCTCCATCTTTTGAGTTTAGTTGAGATAGATTTAAAATGGGATAAAAATATGTGTTTTGTAGGTTCTAACAGCATCCAAAAGCTATGAATAAAAGAATTGTCCTTAATATTATACCTGGGTGGCCATTGGCGAAGGAGTATTATAAAATGATAAATTAGCATGAACACCGTTACTAGGCTGGCTAGCAGAAATAACAGCACCAGGGTTATGATTTAAGGAATTATCCTTAATGTTATTCCCATGCAAATGTCTCAATTGTCTTGGACTAACACTTTCAGACACTTGTCGTCTGCCAGAAACAAGATTATGATCATCGGTGGATGATGCCTGTTGCAATTGAGGACCGACATCATGACTCAGCAAGTACTGCTTTTGTATGCATTCAGAAGCAGATTCCCCAAAGACTGTTGTTGCTTCTCCAGCAGCTCCTGATATAAAACATGCTCCCAGTAATTAATAAAATGAAGTTAAATACTAAAACTAATTCTAATATGATCGATTTTTGCAACAATTTAAAGCCGTAAAGTGTAGAAAGATGTGGGATATATACCTAATTTACACAACTCCTCATATGCAGCCCACAGCAGGGGATCTATCGATAAAGCCTGGTTGAATTGTTGAGCAGCACTTTTCATTCTATCTGTGTATCTGAAAGACATTGCTTGCCCCATGAGCTTAGAAATCTTAATACCAAAGGTATAACATGTAAAACAGGACAAGAGAACAATCATTACCTACCTATATATGAGCCCAAGAAGATAATGACCAGCTGCACCATTTGGGACCTGAAGAAAATGCAATGAATAAGTGCTCTTTTAATACGTGACTTTTCTGTGTTACCATCTAACATTCTATAATTTTATAAGTATAATTTTAACTGGAAAGCTGCAAAAGAAAACATATGCATGTACACATGTTTATACCTCTGCTGCATTAGGCTCGTTAGAAGAAGAGCATAACGCCATTTCGGCTTCATTGAGGAGATCCATTTGAAAGCATGATATTGCAAACAAGTATCTGGACTGAGGCATTTGTGTTCCTTCAGATTAAATGATTGAAAAAGAAACACTAAGTTTTCATTTGATAGCTGTGTATAAAACCTAATAGATAGAGTATCCAATTTACAGGGAAGTAACATAATCTGGGTCCCTAACTTATATATAATGTTGTTTGAACCAATGAAGTTTCATATATCAGCCATAGGTCTTCAGGGCACAGCCAGAACTTTCAATTTCAATTATACCAAGATATAGTCAGATTTTAATGTTTGACTATGAACTTAGTTGATTTAAAATTGATTTTGATTGTTAACTGTTGATTCTGATTTTTTCTGAATAATATCAGGTGAATCGAATAAAACAATAGACACTAGTTCTTTAAAAAAAAATTCTAAGATCTGAATTTAAAGATGCAAATAAAACTAATACTAGAAAGATTTGGCAACTCCAACTTGCAATTCAGTTTCTGTGTTCAGTTTCTGTCTGATATAGCAAAGATTCACAGGATTTCCAGTTTGCATTTGAAAAGTTGCTTTAAATCTATAAAAGAAGATAAAGCTTTCAAATTTTGATGAATTTGCACCTGTTGTTTTCACGTATACAAGTGTTGACCCAATCATTCTCTAAAATTACAATGAACTTCTTCCTTGTGAGTACATTCAATTATAAGGCCATAAGAATGAAAAAGGTCACCTCCATAAAGGGCCTAGATCATACTGATACAGGCCAATAGTTGAAAATTTTTAAAGTTCATTGGCCCAACAGCCCAGGTTAATATCTCAAGATAAGATACTGAAGTCTGATTGAGAATAATATAACAAAGACATGAAACTACTCCAAACATGAAAAGGAAACCAGGTTGCTCATACCTTTTAAAATATGGTAAGCTGAGTAAGCTTGATTGCTTTGTAAGTAACATGCGGCTAACAATTGCAAGTTCGTCTGTATTTAACAAAATTAGCAGGAAAGTAATAACTTGAAAGAAATTGAGATGCATTACGAACACAAAGCTACGAGTATGATGAAATATAGTTGACTATTCAAATAAGCAATTTTATTAATTAGAGCCAACTTGCTTTGCCAAAAATTGAAGTAAATGACAAAGAAATTGAATCTTGATTCGGCTTATTATCCTCTATAAACTGTAACTTCTGCCGAGATTTATCTACAACTGAAGCATGAAACTCCTGATCAAGATGAATGAAGAGTTACACTGGCACTAAACTCTTGTATACTAAAGCCCATCAAATACAAAACAAACAATCAGCTTTATGGTAGTTAAAGGCACATTTTGATGGGTGCTTTTTTTCATATATCAACTTATTTAGCTTCATCTAAGTAGATATTGTTTTAGGAAAATTTACATTTCCTCCTATTTTATCCTCCTACCTACTTAATATGTAACATGTGTAATACGCTAATTCTCTTTCCTCATCCCATTCCTTAATTTTGACACTTGTCTGAATCAAGTGAGTAGGAGGATAATTCCATTATAATCGTTTCTAGCAATTACTCTCCATTATGCTCTTTTAATCCAGTAATAAATAGATTAGTAATACTGCCTACTTACACGAAGCAATTATATTGCGATTGGTAGAAAGACACAAAAACTTATAATAATGTTCATCCATAAGGATATAGTCATATAGATAATCTTGAAAAAGGATATTGATGAGTATTAAGGAAAAACATACCTCAGAGGGAAACTCGGAGCAGAGCCGTTCACACATGAAAATAGCATTACGGTATAACAGATGTCCCAGACTGTTTTGTACACAGTCAATTAACACACCCTCCATAGGAAACTTACAAAGATAGATGCAAAACTTGTGCACCGGATTTCTGGAAGAATCATATATGTGTTTGTCACAAATCCATTTAGCATCAAACTATTCAAATGTAAGAAATAAACATAATCCCGTCATTGTGATATACAACAACAACAATAATAATACCCAATCCCACCTGACCATGATATACATCTACTTGAAGATGGAGAGACCGCTTCACATCCTTAAGATAAATTAGCACTTTAATACACAATGACACATCTATGAACCCGTTCAAAGATATAAATAATACAACTCCCCTTATAGTAAACAAGATTCTTAGAGCATCAAACTAAAACCAAGTAAAAAGAATCTGAAAGCAATTAGTTATCTTCCTTATTGTTTGTGACAATAGTATAATCTGCATATACGTCCTTGGTTATCTGATTGAAAATAATTAGCAGACTTTGTCACTAATGAGATCGCACCACTAAGCAATTTCCACGTAATTTAGCTTATCGTCTTTTATGGATGTTTACTGTATCAATCGTCACGTGTCTCCTGTTAAACCCCTAGTAAAGGATGTTTCAGAGGCCATATACATGGAAAACATCCAGAAGAAATCAACATTGAGCAGAATATATTTGACCTAAAATCTAGAAGTGAAAAAGATATATGTGCAGGAATCAGTAGATTCTTGAATCAGGTTACAATGTTACATATAAGCGACAATACAAAACCTAACTACATCATTGTAGGATTAACCTAAATATTTGACGATGAAAGAAGATAGCTTCGAATTAATGGGGTTTACATGATAAATCAGCAGTGACGACGTACCAGCGGAGATGAGTGACAAGTAGCAACGAAGATAATAAGACGATGGGGAAAAAGCTTCTTGTTGTTGTTCTTCTTCCTCCAGAGCAGAGAATTGGAGAGAGTGATGGGATGGAAAGAGAGAGGGGAGATCGAGAGGAAGAAGATGACCAGGGCTTGTGCTTTGTATATTACAGGGTTTTTTTTTTTTTTTCCTCTAGTTTGGCCCTCTTTAAATCCGTGTACCCATGGAATTCAAATTCTCCACCCTCGAGCTTGTTCAAATTATTTTTAGAGATTCTCTTTTAAATAATGTTTATATTATATTTATATATATATATATATATATATATATATATATACACACACACATATATAGGGGAAGCTTTGATAAACTCTATACTCATTTATGTGTTAATTAACTTAAAGATAATTTTTGTTATT
>JAUEJL010136781.1:0-10981 GCA_032274825.1 Drosophyllum lusitanicum | reverse complement strand
AAACCGATTAATCACCGCCAAGGCCGATTAATCGCTTGAAGGTGGTCGACCGACTGTATACCGCCGAGCGATTTTTATAACCTTGTGAAATCCTCCCTTTTTAATTCTGCCTCGGGCCTGAAAATGTTTAAGAAGACATTGAATTCAAGAGTAGTTAGTAGTACCAAGTCACGTATGATTTGAAGCTGCTACCACGTTCCACATTCCACATTTAATGCAAAAAGGTTAAGCCTAAAGGAACATTAATATAGTTTTTATTAGACTTACAATAATGATTTGCAAATGAAATGTTTAACTAACCTTGGATTTTAGATACACATATGAGAAGTTCTCGTCACAAAGTGGCATGCTATCCACGTCCAAAACTTCATTGTCAAAATGCAGCACACCATACCCCTTTGCTTGTCAATAGGCTTCTCTACATTGCTCTGTTCCTTTGTTTATGTCTTGTGCATATTTATTCCTTGTACCAGACATAACATGCTCATAACTATGTGAAACCCAAAAAAAATGCATGCTATTTCTTCAAGATATGTAGATTACTTGTGAATTAAACACCATGGTTTGGTTATTAACATATTAAAAATTATCAAATTTATTAATATTTTACAAATTTATTAATAGTTTGAGAGTAAGGATAGATACCTAATGTAATACAATGAGGTGAGTGATAAAGATATGAATACTGTCGCACTCTAGCAGTGGCGCCACCTCTCTCTCTTCTTTTTTTTTCAATAGCCTTCTTTAGTTTCACCATGGCAATGATTACTGCCATCACTTCAGCAGAAAAGAAAACGCACAACTCTCATAAATTTGCCTTTACGTTATCTCCAACAAAATGGAAATTGGTGTCCCTTTTCTATCCCAATCGGGTGTCCCTTGCAAGTTTTGGCACTTTGCCTATGACACAACAGTCTATCTTATTAACCGTATGCCCTCTCCTAATTCCTCCAACACCTCACCCCTCACCCTTTGAATACATCTTTAAACGCAAACCCGACTTCTCCTTTGTAAGAGTTTTTGGGTCTCAAATGTTTTCCTCATCTACGTCCTTGCAACAGACATAAGATGGATTTTCGTTCAATCGCTTGTGTCTTCCTAGGGTACAGTCCCTCTTATCATGGTTATCGATGCCTAGACCCTACCACTAATCGTCTTTACATTGCCCAACATGTTCAGTTTAACGAACAATGCTTTCCTTTCGAGTACTCTTGCCTACACCTCTACCCACACACCCTCCCTCACCCGATCCTTATATCTCCACAACCAACCAATCCCTCCTCATTCTCTCATTCCGGATAGCCCCCGGTCCCTCTTCAACCATATAGCAGGCGCTCTAAATAAATCTTCTAATACAACATCCACCCAAACACAACCGTTCCTCTACCTACTCCACCACCGGCCTCTCCACAGCCGGAGTCGCGTGTTACTCCACCTTGTGTCCGTCCTCCTACCCTACGCCCTAATCCCAAACATATTGTTGCCAACAAAGATCCTCACTGGCGCAAGGCCATGGCTGAAGAGAACGCTATGTTAATTCAGAATGGCACTTGGCCCTTAATTCCACCGGTCTCTAATGCCAATGTTGTTGATTGTAAATGGGTCTACAAAATTACGAGGGATCAAACAGGTGTTATTAAACGATACAAAGCTCGCCTTGTGGCTAAAGGATTTACTCAGCAACCGGGAATTTATTCAAGAAACCTTTAGCCCGGTGGTCAAATTTACTACTATTCGTGTGGTTCTTTCCCTTGCCGTATGTTCAGAATGCATTCTTACATGGTGACCCGACTAAAACGGAGTATTTACGTCAACCACCCGGTTTTGTTGATCCACATAGACCACATCATGTTTGTCTGCTTCATAACTCCTTGTATGGACTTAAGCAGGCCCCTCGTGCCTGGTTTCATCGGTTGTCTGGGGTCTTATTACCACTTGGGTTTAAAGGATCTACAGATCCCTCCCATTTCATTTACTCCTCCCAAGGCACTCTATTATATATGTTGGTGTATGTTGATGACATAATTCTAACCGATAGCAATCCTACAGCTATTGATCAGGTCATCAGATTTAGCCAGACCTTTGTTGTTCAAGATATGGGTCCTATTTCCTACTTCCTTAGAAATGAAGTTACTTCCAAAGGCTCCGTTTTAATCTTATCTCAGAGGAAGTATATTTTTGAGATTCTTCAAAAGGCTGGCCCTTTCACAGGCCAAGCTCGTCACCACACCGATCACCATCTCTGCTAATTTAGCTCTCGGTGACGGCCCCTTTTTGAGAATCCGGTTCGGTATAACCAGGTTGTTGGTGTTTTACAATATGCAACGTTGTCTTGTCTAGATATTACCTATGTAGTCAACAAAGTCCACCAAGTCTGCTGTTAAACTCATTCTTCCCTATCTACCGGGAACTACTAACTATGGTATGCTATTCAACAAAACTCAGGTTCCATTTTACATGCCTACTCTGATGCTCATTCTCCCTTCATAAATGCGTTTTCGGATGCTTATTGGGTTGGTTGCCCAAATGACCGGCGATCCACCGGGGGTATGCTATCTATCTTGGTTCAAATCTTGTGTCGTGGTTAGCTAGGAAACAAAAGACTGTATCTCTGTCATCAACAGAATCAGAGTATATATCCTTGGCTGTTACGGTAGCTGAAATCACTTAGCTCGAGACTCTACTACGTGAACTTCAAGTTCCATGGCTACAATACCTGCCTTATGATGTGATAACCTTGGAGCCACATATTTGTCAGCCAGTCCAATTCTTCATGCCCGCACAAAGCATGTTGAGGTTGATTTTCATTTTATCATAAAGACGGTGGCTAAGAAGAAGCTCTCCGTTCAGTTCATTTTTGCCGAGATTGTTGATGTTTTTACTAAACCGCAGTTTTTGAAAATCTTGGAGATGTTTTTGGTGTGATAACCTTGGAGCCACAAATCTGTCACAACGTTTTGAGAATCTTTGGTCTAAGCTACAAGTCGTTCCCCGGCCTTAGCTTACGGGGAATATTAGACAAATATACAATTACCTTATTATAAGAGGATACAATGTGTAAATATGTGCTCTATATATATCTCCTATACTCTATCTATAATTCAATTTTTGAATGAAAATCACAATTACAATACAATTACCAAGTTTAACTCATGCACGTTTGTATCTCACATACAACTACATACGTTATATATTTATATCAAAATTTGAAAGGCGTCTAGAAACAACATATTCTTACCTGTTTTGAGTTTTCATCTTGCACCTTACCAAACTATTGCTAATAAATCTCAGTCGCCTTCTTAAGTGCTACCCAACCATCTTAATTGTATGTTGAAACACAAAGATTTAAACATAAATTAAAAATATCAACCAAGAACCATCAACTGAGTGTGAATTCATGTAAATAAACACGATTCTTGAATGATACGTTTAATAAAGTAAATCAACATTTTTGGTTAAGCACAAATCAAACAACTTACCAAGCTACAACAAAGATTTGTTGTAGCCTCATCTATGAGTTCCCAACACTCACATGCCCATGAGTACCTACCACATCAATCTTGATCTACTTGGTTTTCCAATTGCATTTCGGAAGGGCCATTCTCATGCTTGAACATCTATAACACTATTATTTAGAAAAATCCCTTCTAACACAAAAATTCTTATGTGTATCAGATTGTGTAAGTAGATCTTAAAAGTAACCTAACACCTCTGCAAAACTAAGTGATTGGGGTTGACAGGTTGCTCGGAGGCTATTGAATCATGTAATGTTGCTGCCACTGATTCAACCTTCGATTACACTAGTTGTAACACAACGGTATTTTGGAAATTGATGAATGTTGAAATTACTCTCCATGTCCATGGCATCTGTATCCATCCTCTCAAATATGTGTGAACCAAGAGTCTCAACCTCCATCCAAAGGCACCCAAAGCATCAATTACCTAGCTCCAAATTATCATCATGTTTCTGTGTTTCAGCTACTAACGATTTAGTGCATTCGGCCGGTTTGACCGGATAACAGGATCTGTATCATTTAAAAGGAATTGCTAATCAGGCAACTCTTTTAAACAAAGAAGGGTCATCATTTGAACTTGAAATAACTTACTTTTGAACGCTGAAAGTAAGTTTGAATCAATGAAAGAGAGAATGACCGTGGAGAGTACAATGAAGGCAGATTGTTATGGGTGTTCAACATAACAATAGCACTATCTTCATTCCTACTCACATTGCAACACAGTTCATGATGGCTATGGGACTACTATCCAATGATTGTTCAACAAAGGCATCTTGAAAAGGCATGAATTGTCCAAAATTCCAAATGCGACTAGATTACCAAACTCTAGTTCAGCAACATGGTAGGAAGCTACTAAAAAAATGGTCATGATTTCAGTTTTGGAGTTTAATATATCGATATCAGATAAAAAGGGTGGCATGTAAAATCAAAATAAAAAAAGTAATGTAAATGCTCTAAGCTAAAATTGTACCCGGTGAATTCAAATCACAAACCTAACACATGAAATCGAACCCAAAGCAGATAGCAGGTACCGCAAACCTAAACATCCAAATCGTACGCAAAATCAAGACCATGAGCAGAGAGCGATCGTCTGTGAAGGCGGTGGCGCTTGGGCGATGATGGCGATTATCCGAGAAGAGAGCGTTTAAAGTGGAACGCGTTTCTTTTTTCTAATTTCAATTTACCTACTTAGGTTGTTAACCGTCAAGAAAAAATCTAAAATCTGGATTTTTTGACGTTATTATTCATGTCATAAAACTCATTGTCACTAAAAGTCATTTTAGTAGTAGTGAGTATGCATAGAGGTATATTATATTGTTTAAATAACCCTGATCGATTAGCAAACTTATATAGTGCCAATATGAGGACCAATTAACCAACTAAATTAAACAAAAATTTAAAAATCAAAGATGCTGATTTCGATTTCTTAATGAAAGTCTAACAAGTGTATCAAACAAACCACTGTGACCCAACTTCCTGAATCATCAACAGAGCTGCAAGAAAACATATACAATTTGACCAATATGATAGAAAAGAAGGAAAGAGAAGTGATTACCTGGATATTATAAAAGTCTCTGAGGGACCGCCGTGGCCACCACCTCTTGTTGTTAATGAAAACCCTAATTCAAGATTTCCATAGTCAACGACCGAAATGAAGAAAACCTGTGGTTACAGAACCATGTCTTGATTGTTCTTGCTGGTCAAGATTGACCGACCACTTGTTGGCTCATCAAACTGCAGTCCACCACCTACACCATCAGCGGGAAGATGTTGCAAATCGAACTGAAACTTTTGAATAGATGAAAATGGAAAGTGAAAGAGGGATAGGAAGGAACCGTGTTCCTAATGACACTAAATCACATATAGATGGTGATCGAAGTATAGTCGAGTAATCGAAGGGTTTTAGCCGTTTGTAGAATCTCTCATTTTTGGTAAAGAAAACAAAAGATTAAAAGAATCCTAACAAATGGAGAAAAGTTCTAAATTGTAAACTTTCCTTTCTTGAGAACATGACCGTTTGAGATATACGACCTATAACTATTAATATTAATTTAATTTGTTCTAATAAGGTATTGTCATCTTGTCTCACCTTAATAATATTTCTCAAAATAAATATCGAATTAGGAGAAAATTTCTAACCTATAACAAGGCATGGTAGCACTTATATATCAGATCCAAGATCCAACCCAATTTGAAATCTATTGAATTTTAGAATTAAGTTGGCAACTTAACTTTTGAATTATTTACTTACTTTTTCTGTAAAAAGTCCATCAAAAAGGTTAATTCTTTTCCAACTACAACAGGCTCTTTCCCAATTGAACCACATATTGCAGCATCCATACACCCTGCCCTTGAACAATTACAACATGTCAAGACTCCACAGATAGAACCCAAGCCCTTGTTGGTAGCAATGAAAATGCATCCTTGATTCTCACGAATGCAATGAAAATGGTTGGTAGCAATGAAAATGCATACTGGATTCTCACAAATGCCACCAACACCATATTTTGTAACAGTGACGAAGCATATGCAACAGGCCAGTAACAACCTTTCGGAACAGGGAATCGCATTGGCAACAAAGTGACAGGCGCAGATAGGTGCAGATTGCTCATGTGACCTGTAAATAATCAAAGTTTTTTTTATCATTTACGTACTGAAATTTTTTGGTGAGAAAATATTTAAAGCCTCGATTTAATGGCCCGTTTTTCGTTTCGTCAAAAAATCGCTCGGTCCCTAAACGTCCTTTAGTTTGTAGTGTAACTAGGACAATAGAAAACAAGTTACTTCATGAGTATGCGTTCCTATTCTGATTATCAAACCTTCATGGCTTTGATTTCCTTTTAACCATCAAATCATATTATAACAAAATAAGTTCCTTACTATTGGGGAAAAAATGCTTCACCCCTTACGTAATGTGTGATAAGCTATTATGACATACTATTATTATGTTGATAATTAAAATTTATGGAGCACACACAAGTTAATGTTAAATATTCACTTGTTTTGAGGAAAACAGAATAAACCACTTACAATTCAATATAAAAGATCACCCTACTCAAACTTTAAGAAAAATGTTAGTAACATAATTTGGGGAAAATGACACCAAACCTGCCTAATTAATAAAACTTGCTGAAAGAGCTCGTATTTTTAATCCAAAAGGATACCAAAAAAGAGTTAAGAACCCAAAATTCTATTAATGAAACAAACCTACTATTGATTAATGACATCTCCGATAGATTGATGCCACGGATTTGAAAAGGAAAACCAATGAATCTAAAGTGAGAGACATACTAAATAATAGATGATAGTAACACTTAAAGAACCCGGATTCTTTAGTCAGTGAATGAACCCAAAAACCCAAGCAATTTGAGACGACAAATAAACTTACAATAAGTTTTCCATCAAGCGCTTATGTGAGCAAACCCAAAACCAATGTACAGACATCTTCAGATGATAGTGCCAAATCTCCCAAAAACCTCTTACCTCCTATAAGAGTCAATAAAGCGCGTGTAATAGAGTGAAGCTGTGGAGTTCTTTCTACAGGCAAGCCATGATACTGCAAGATCACAATTTATTCAACCCAGTTACATATAAATGAGCCGATTCAGATTCTTTTTATCTAACAGGTCAAATTGGTAAAATGATTTTTTTGAAGGCTTGAAAGTCGCCCAAAGTGTACTTCGGTGCATAAAACCTCGTAAATTATATTATTAAAGAATTTAGGTCATCACTGAAATATCATATAATTTCCTACACACTAAGAGCATATAAAAGGTTTAAGATTTTGAGACAGGAAGTGTCAGATCAACCCAATCCAACCCGTCTTGGACTAAACTGCTTATTTTGCCATCTTTACACACGTTTTATATATGTTGGAAAAAAGATACCAGAATTTTGACAAGCAGGACTGTTCCAGTTCTAGAATAGCTAGAGATACTGCTATGAGGCACTTTGTGTCTGGCATTATATATTTGCTAAAGCTACCCACTGACATATTAGAAAATTTTATTATCCTCATCTTCACCTGCACAGTCGATCTAATCTATATTTAAACACAACCTTGAAAAAACTACAAAGCATGCAGGTGAAAGGCATCATCAAAATAACATCATAACTTGGAAGTATTCGAGCAAAGGGAATACTAAAATATAAATTTCATTAACATTACAAGATAGAAATTATAGAGGTTTTGAACTTCAAATTTTGAATTTAAACATATTGATTTCAGATGGGAAGCAGGCAAAATCAAAATCAAACAAACAATGTAAATCACAATCAAACGTTCTAACCTAAAAATGTACCTGGTGAGTTCAAAATGTACTCGAAATCGAAGCCGGAGCAAATAACAGATATCGCAAACCTGAAAATCCAAACGTACTCGAAATCAAGGCAAGGACCAGAGAGCAATCGCCCAGTGAGGTGGTGGGAATTAGGCGAGATGCGGCAAAGATCCGAGAAGATGCAAATAAAGAGCGATTGCATTCGAAATTTTAAAGCCTGCTCTGAATTTCAGAAATATTTAAAATGTAAGTGTGAAATAGCTTTTATTTTTTTCATTTCATTCACCTACTTGCTTGTTTACCGTTAGAAAAGTGTAAAATTTGGAATAAGTGACCTTACTGTTGTTCTCACCTAGGCACCTAGCATGTTCTGTGAGGAATTCTGGATGAAGGTTTAGCTAGTGCATCAAACAAACCACCGTGACCCCAGTTTCCTGAACCGTCTACACAGCTGAAAGAGAACATATACAATCTGACCAGTACGATAGCAAGATAAATATGAAATTTAAATATTAAAAAGAATAAAGAAAAAGAAAAAAACAAGGTACAATAACTATCAGAACTGTTCTAAAAAAGAAAGAATGAGAAGTTATTACCTGAATATTATAGGGCTCTGAAAAAAGTCACTAAAAGTAAGAAATCAGTCACTAAAAAAACAAGGTACAATAACTATCTGATCCATTTGACCATGTATTTACTCTGACCGGCCACCCAAACAATATAGCATACCATTGCAAAAACTCCCACTTTAATGGCTCTTAGCGTTTTCCCTTGTTTCTTGAATCTATAATAAAGAACTAAAGCACATGTCAAAGTAACTATATCATTTAAAGGCGATCACAATTTCGCTCTTGAAAGATTCAAAAATAAGTTCTTACAACTTGAATACTTGATCAAAAGAACAGAGTTAATAAGTAATGGAACAATGCATTTGAGTGATTATGTGATTGTGAATTCAAGTTACAATTCACAGTCTAGCGTCTCCATAACTATAATTGCTTATAGGAATTGATTTGTTTAACTTAACACCATCAAAAGTGATTATAACATTTTCAAGAAACATAAACATACCAAAACATTATCTCTTTCAGATATGTTTTGACTAATTATCATATAATCGCTTTCAGATATGCACATTGAAACACCCCTATATCATAGAGCAAAATGAACGTTCATAACCTGTGATTCAGGTCAAAGTTCTTGTATTGAAATGCATTCAGATATTAAATTGCTGACAGAAAAATGAATATTAAGTGAATCTACAGCATCAAGTGAGTTGATTTGGACTTTGTTCAACATCTGCTGGAAAAAATCCTTATGTGTTCTTTAAACTTTAAAAGGAATTAAGTCCCCAGGTTCGAATGGTTCCGTTTTAAACTTCAAAATTAAGGTTTAACGTACTGATTTCAGAGAGAGAGAGAGAACAGCAGGTTGAATCAAAATCAAACATGCTAACCTAAGATCGTACCTGAAAATCGCAAACCTAACACGTGAAATCGAAGGCAGGAAACTGTCGTGTTTTGGGGTTTTGAACTTCAAAAGTAGGGTAGGGTTTAACATATCGATATCATCAGATGAAGAAAGAAGCACGTAAAATAAGAATCAAACAAGTAATGTAGATCATAATCAAACTTTCTAACCTAAAATTATACCTGGTGAGTTGAAAATCACGAACATGAAATCGAAGAAAACCTGTGTGTGCTTACCGAAGAACCAAATTCTTGTTGCTGGTCCGATGGGTGATCGATCAGACGGCGGCACTACCACCACCACCGTGGCGGTGAAGAATTAAAAAGGGGAACTGGAACGAAAGCGGTTATGAATGGAAGTGAAAGGGTGGAGTGATGAAGGAAGGGTTTTAGCCGTTGGTAGAAGAAGAATCGCTTGTTGTTTTTAATTGGTAAAGATTTGTGAAGATCAAAAGAATCCTAACATTTCGCGATTTTATACCGTAAACTTTCCTTTCTCCACAACTTAAACCAGTTGACTTTTTTTTACTTCACCGTCCTTCTCTATCTAAAGTTTTCTTGCCGCGGAATTTTAGACTCAAAAGATATTAGAAAAATTAGAAAACATTATTATACTCAAAAATTAGAAAAACTCATAATTACTAATAAAAAGATATTAAATTATTATAAAATACATGTGAAATGAGAATTTGAAAAAATGACAACAGACGACGACTCGACGTCAACACTTAAATCAGCGGTGGAAACGTCGACACGAGAGAGTCTCAGACGTAACGGCATAAATGTGGTATTATGATACAAAGAGATATAGTTGTATTTTTTGTACAAGTCTCTATCATTATTGTCACGATTAAGGACAATAAAGATAAGCGTTTATTGGTTACAATAAAAAAAACTAAGATGATTATAAAATATTTTTGAATGATAATATTAAGAATTTAGTTAAATCTAATATTTTGAAATATTATAAAGGGTAATATGATATTTATAAATTAAGGTGAGAAAATATGATATTTTAAGGTTTAAAAAGGATATTTTATAAATAATTTTGATCTAAATTAAAATCAAAAGTGAATCTAATTTTGATAAAGAAAAATAAAAATTGTATTCAAATTTTTATCAAAAATGGATAGTTAAAATTTGTTGATTAAAACTTGTATCTAAATTTAATTGTTATGATTATCTAATAGATTTTATTGAAATTAGTCTTTTATTTAAATTAGAAGATAATGTTAAAACAAGAAAACAAAGAAAAATAATATTCATAACACTAAACATATTAATCTTTAAAACCAACCAACTTTTTTTTATAAAAATAAGCATCTCAACATCTAGAATTATGTTTATAACCTAACTAGTAGCATATGATGATGATTTGAATGATTAATTATCATTGAATAATAAGAACTTTCAACATTTGTGATTTAATACGAGAATGAAATTAAAGTATAGGTTGGTTTTGATTTATATCACTCATTTAAACAAAATGGTTAAAACAATCATTAATGCTGATATCTGCGTTTTTATACATGTTTTACATGCCGAAACGCCTCATTCGCAGCCCATTTCCATGGTGAATCGTTTGTTTAATGATCTAAATTGCTTATAATTCACCATGCAGGTTAAAAAGACCTAACACAAGATATATGGACAAATCCGGTGCAAAATAGCAGAAAAATGAAGACATAGTGAAAAAAGGCTCCTTACGGCCGCAAAG
>JAUEJL010136770.1:0-10981 GCA_032274825.1 Drosophyllum lusitanicum | reverse complement strand
TGAATAACCAAAGAATCCAAGTGTAAGCGAGATCACAAACTTAACACATGTAAAGGGAATAAGTCGAGAGCTAAATGAAAACTAAATACTAAACCAAAGAGTATAGCACAAACGACCGCACAAGGGACTACTCAGTGCACTGCACACAAAAGGCTGGTTGCGTAAAGGCTTTATGCGCATGCTTCTTGCACACAACAGTGCTCTGCGCATAGCTTGCCTACGCACACAAGACATAAAAAAAAGTTTCACCACACCGTAACGTCAGTTTTTTTCTCCTACTACACCAAATTTTGGGAACCACCCAATACCTCCTACCAATAAAAAAAGAAATGAGATTGTGAGAAAGTGACCCTACCTGGAACCACCAGACTGGCTTCTTTTGGCGTGAAAGCTACCACCGTTTGCCTCCCACCACGGCACCATGGAGTGGGACGAATGGCTTCTACAACACGATGGGGGCGTCACCATGTAGCTAAACCCATCCACTCCGCCTACTCTTATATACTTACGCCCTGTTCTCGAGTTTAAGTAGAGGAAAGGAAAAGAAAGGAAAAGAAAGGAAAGAAAATCATATACTTCCAAATCATCCTAATTTGGGGAGTATAGTTTTGAAATTAAAATAAGACTACATTCCTTCTCTATTTCCTTTATTTTCATTACTGAAGTGAAATTCAAAAACACATTTTTTAAAGCTTTCTTTCAAAGACCTCTGCTTTTATTTCTTAAAAAACTCGAGATCTTAATGATTTGTAACACTTACTTGTTGATTCCCAATGATTCTACACCCCTATTGCTTGATTTCTTGATCCTCCAGCTTCTTTTTTTTTTCTTCGACCGTAAGCACTACGCACACGCACAATATCAAATTGTCGATTGAGTTTGATAGGCTGCTAATCAAAGAAACAGATGTTCCAAAACTACCCCTAACAATTGGCGCCTGAAACGCCCAATTGGGTTGCTCCTATTAACTCGAACGGGTGAATTTACCGAACCACCCCCAAAAATCCGATAAGAAAAACCAACGAAAACCCTCAAATTATGAAACCCTCCCCGCCGTCCTGAGCTGTTTCTGCGTCCACGCCACGGTCGCCACCACAAGGTAAGCTCCCTCTTCCCCATCAACTGCTTTTCTAGGGTTTCATTTATTCCAAGTTTTCTGCTTTCTGGGTAGCAAGAACCAGTCCAGTAGAGTATTCATCAGATTACAGAGGTGTGTTTATGTATCTGTATTGATTCTTTCAAACTCATAATGCGTACCACTTGTTCGATGAAATTTCCAGGAAGAAAACTATAGCTAAAAGCCAATTACGACAAACCGCCACAATTTGTAGAGGTAAAAAAACATGTGAAGTATTGAAGTTATAAGCTTGATGCTGTTTGTTGCGCAAACCAAATAATATTAATAGTACAGTAGTACAGTCAACCTTCTGTAACAGAATGTTAACAAATCTATGAAGCAGTTGATGAAATAAGAGCGTGTATGAAGTTTTCATAGATATGTAATGGTTTGTATTGTTTATTTCTTGAATTTAGGACGACATAATCCGAAGGAAAACACAATTTTAAGCAAATACACGCGTATGGATACTGAAGCAAATGGAGAAAACAGCTCTTTGGTTCTGATAAAGCAAGGCGCTGAAGCTGTGAGTTAATTTTTTTCTTTTCTCACTTTACAGTTTACTCTTTGTTGTGTCGGGGAGCACGGAATTTGAAGCTAAAAACTTTCATTTTGAACTAAAATTGCTTTGATTATGATTCCAAGCTATGCAATTAGAGTTACCAGATTAACCGTCGTATGATAGGCTCAAGAGACTATTATGCTATATGCTTATATACAATGTCTTGCCTTTTGGTGTTTTCAATTGATGCTTCTCAGAGAGTTTTCGAGTCCAAATTTGCTGGAAGGAAATCTATTGTTAAGGAACGATTCTCAAAGAAGTACAGGCACCCGACTTTAGATTCAAAGCTCACACTCAAGCGCTTAAACGCGGTTTGTTGTTCAAACTGACAATTACTGTCAACCCTTTCGGACTTAATACTCAAAGACATTGGTTATTTATTTATTTATTTATTTATATATTTATTTATTATGATTCTTCTTTTTCTCATGTACTTTATAGGAGGCTAGGTGTATGACAAAGGCTAGACGGCTTGGAGTTTCTACTCCTGTCCTTTATGCAGTAGACCCTGTAACACATACACTAACTTTTGAGTATGTGGAAGGTCCTTCGATCAAAGATATATTTCTTGAATTTGGATTGCATGGAGTTGTTGAAGAAAGGATGGATGACATTGCCTTACAGATTGGGGATACAATTGGAAAATTACATGATGGTGGAGTCATTCATGGGGATTTGACCACATCAAATATGTTATGGCGCAGTGGCAGCAACCAGCTGGTACTAAAGATTTGTTAAATCTCTTTCTTGATTTTATAATTTTTTATATCTGATTGTTGGTAAAACATTTTGATCTTACCAAATAATATCAGGTGGTATTTTTAATGGTTAGTTTGAATATGGTGTTAATCCCTTTTTGTTGGTATAGATGCTCTTATTCAGGAGTAGTTTGCTTTTTTTATTGACTGTGGATAGAAGTTGAGTTTGATTAGAATAGTCAATTGTTTAATTAATAACTGAAAATTGTTCATCAATCCAAATGAGAACATGTATTGGAAAGTCTAAATTATTAAAAATCAATTTTTCTTTTCATGTTTTATATTTTCTTTGGCTATATCTTCTCAGGTATTAATTGATTTTGGTCTGAGCTTCGTATCTACACTTCCAGAAGACAAAGCTGTTGATTTATATGTACTGGAACGAGCCTTGCTATCAATGCATTCTTCTTGTGGAGATGTGGTAAGTCAATTGGAAATTCTCTGGTATGATTCCGATAGAGTCGAAAGAATTAGGTTTAAAGATTCATGGGATATTCATTTAAGAACACTAGGTGTAGAGATCAATGTAATATTGCAAGTTGCAATGGTCAATTTGAAAACTCACATCCAAAGTCCAAACACTCCCTAAGTCACTCAAACAAACTGTAACTTGAAATTTATGATTTAGTTCTTTACATAAGATCACACAAATTGGCATAAATCAACATAACCTTGGTTTGATATTCTTGAACAGATGGATAAGATACTTGCAGCATATAGGAAGTCTTCAAAGCAATGGTCATCCACATTTAACAAACTTGGTCAAGGTATAATCTTATACCATGTACTTTTGTTTCATTATTTTTCATTTTCCTCCACTCTTGTAGCACTGCTCTCTTCCCAAAAGCAATGCAGCTATTTCCTTTTTGGGATATTTGAAATTAAATGAAATGTTCAGCAAGTTGCAATCTATATTAACTGTTTGATTAATCAAACGGTACCATGGGTTTCTTATCTTAATTTCACTTGATTGATATTTGTAGAGGTGGTGGATTCGACTCAGTTACTTATGAATGAGTTGGTTTATGTTATGTTTTATCTCAAATGGGTAATAAAATATTGTAACTAAATGGTAATGGATTAACGGGTCAAAGTTCACCTAAAATGTTTTTTTAATGCACACAATCTGCTAAATCATCATAACGTGTCTATAATGTAATAGTCTTTGTAAATTGTAATCACATTTAATGTGTAAAATGTAAATTATTATATTTTTCAAAATAAAAAGTGTTTGCCTGTTGAGTGTTGACCTGACCTGACCTGTAATAATAATTACTCGTTTTGACCCGTTGTCTGCCCCACCCATTTTACCACCTCTAAAATAATTGCAAACATTTACTAAAGTATATGTCGGATCAAACCTTACATCTATTTTGGTTTGTGAATGGTATTAGATTTGGTTTGTTTATATGATCGTGTTATTGTATTCTGAACTTGTCGCAGTGAGACTACGTGGTAGAAAACGAACCATGATTGGATGAAGTCATGTTGCCATTCATACAACTCTCAGGTTTTTGAGTAAAGTATCTCAGTTTGAATACCGTATTCGTCATCGGTATGTGCTAATTTCTGTAAGATTGTATCTGTGCTGATAAATACATTTGGATAATGTTTTTCAGATGATGGCATTGAAAACCATAGAATGTTACATTCACCTTTAAATTTTAGCTTTGGAGTAAATTATAAATTAGCTCAGTTTCTTAAGGTTTATGATCTGATTTGTCTGAGCCTATCAAATGCTAAGCATAGGTAATTGTACAGTTTGTGTGTGATTAAAACCCAACTTTTTGCAGTTTGATATAAAGACTATTAACTGAGATAATAAAGGTAATGATCAGGTACACAGTGTTTTACTTTTCTTTTCTTTTTCTTTTTTTGTTTTTATTTCTGGGGTGGGTTGCTTTTACAGTTTAAATTACAACTTTTATCTTCAACAATAGCTAATTTGCAGGTTGTCTGAAACTTGGGTCATCAATGACATCACTTCTCTCTAATATCAATCAAACTGAAGTAATCTAAATTATCAACTTTGGCAAGAGCAATAAAAAATAACTTATTAGTTCAATCATTGTATAATTATTTTATGCAAAATTGAATGAACTAAAATTGAATAATAGCAATATGATTATATGTTTTGCCTTACATTTTATAATTTTTGTTTTGAGCTTTGTGATTTGTGCTTCTGGACTTGTGTCCCATCTAGATTATCTTGGGCTTGTTGGGATTGGCCCGTGAATCCATTTATAGACAAAATAACCTGTTAAGCCAATTTAGGAACGATCTCCTAGTAGTATTTAAGCTGACGGTACCTGAGTAAATTTAATGCTACAGTTCAAACTATAAATATCTTATATTCACACCACCTGTTGATATGCTCAAATGGTAGAGTGTTTATAAGCCCCTCAAAACCTAGGACATCTGATCTTTTTGTTTTTTATTTCATTTAAAATTCACAACAACAATACCCAATCCAGCAAGGGTGGGGTATGGGATATTATCATTTAAAATTGAAGGTTTAAAACAGGAAATGGTGGTTTTAGTTTAAATTATGACGTAATGTTGATCAGGAATATGACACTATCAATCTTTGCTATGTTTCCTTTTTTCTGTATAGCTGAAGAGAACTGTGTAGATCACTAAATTGACTGCAGGGCCATAGTTTTTACTGATGACCGATGTGAATGAACCAACAAGTTGGAATAATTTAATTACTGGTTCATTTAGATTGAGTGAAAAAAGGATACAGGGTATCTGTATTCACAACTTTAAGTTACACAGTTAAAACATGGAGTTTACTTAAGTCAGGACAGTAGAGGAAGTAGTAGTGTTACATTTCATGTGTCTAGAGGTAAAATTAGTTTTACCATTTGTGTTTCAAATCGGTCATATCGTGATTCAGATGATGGATAATTACTGTTCCTGTTTTCATATCATCTCAAGTATAGTAATTTAGCAACATTATTACTTCAGGATTTGAATGCTTTATTTTTTCATATCATTTTCCTGGTTTACAATAGTAGTAAATCTGGTCAATTAGGTCAAGATAAGGTTCGGAATTCACATTCTTATGTTGGTAAGTATGTTGAGATGAATCATTTGACTATGGAATGTATCATGGTAGGATGTTCCTCACCCTTTATATTCGTGGTACGCAATTTTTCATATTATTTTATTTTTGTATTACATAATGTGTATTATATAACCATATCTTGTCATATCCCGAAAGTGATACCACGAATGGTGTATTTAGTGGACCAAGTAGTTGGTTAATGTCTTCGTCCCACTTGGTTTAAACATTGCATGAACGCCTTTAAATTATCGGCGTTTGTTGTCTCCCAAAAGCCATAATGTTAATGGCTCATTAGTATATATATTTACTAATATTAAGCTTGCTAGTTGCTAGTATGATGCTACTTATGTCAAAGGTTATGATATTATATTTTCAAATGGTCTCTTGCATATACATTTCTTGGTTGCAGATCTGCTTTTTTTAATGTTTTATCCATATAAAGTATATATGAATCTTGTGAATATATTAAGTTATCTTGTGTAGGGTCAGATGGATATCATTTTTATCCATGCACATTCCTTTCATTTGCCAAGTTGCTATAAAAAATAAATAACACTTTTAGTTTTGGGAATGGAATTGTGTCTTCTTTTACATCTAGGTGTTGTGGGTCTTTTTTTTGTTTTTTTTTCCTTTTTTGAAGGAGTCAGGACCCAAGTATTAAAGAAAGTACCAAGTACTTTGCTTGGAGTCAATAACCTGAAAATGGGATTGAACCAGAACCAATTTACTGTTACCCTAGGTGGGAGAGAGAGGTCCAACCCCTACACACATTTTCACCTTGGTGAAAAGCTTCACATCAAGTAGATAAACAAGTTTCTTCATTACTTTTATTTTCTTTCAAGTAGTCAACACTCAACTATTGGTACATTTTGCACATCTGTTAGTTTGTGTGCAAACATTGGTTTCATATGCTTATATCCCTTTTGACAGTGTTTAGTTTTTAGTTCTTTTTTTTTTAAATTCCTTTTTTCATTGTGTGGGATCTAAGTAATGAAATGAATGGAAGCTTCTGGAAGAGTTTGAGAAGCATTTAACTCTCTGCTAAATGAAATGAAAGAGAAGGCTTGAATTTTAGGCAATGTTTGTAAGCATGGAAAATGATATTATAAATTAGCAAACAGTAGACAATCTTGTTTTGTGATTGGGTAATTGCCTTGGTCCCATAGTCTTGTTTGTAGCTCATTCACATTGAATCCTCATGGGTTATAATGTGTTAGTAATTATTTTCAGGTCTGGGCCATCTTTGAACAATAATAAATTTTAAAGAGTAAATTACAAACATTGTACTTGGTCGAAACCGTTGAACCGAGTCCTTAGTTGAGATAGAGTTAAATTTTAATTTATAAGAGCTCAAATCAAAAGATAAGTTCGCACACTCATTGAATCTGAAATGTGTTTGTTTTGTTCTTTTGAGCTACCTTATCTCCGGTCTGCATCAAGAAAACAATTGTAGGCAATCAAAGGGGTGTTTGTTTTAGCTTATCAATGGCTATTTTCCGGGCTTATTTTTTTTATCAACTTGTTTTTTTTTTTGCTTATTTTTTATGAGTACGACTTATTTTCTTCTTATAACTCATAATAAGCTTAAAAGTCAAAGAATAAGCCGAAAAAACTAACTTATAAAAAATAAGTTCGGAAAATACGACCTTAATAAGCTAAAACAAACATCCCCCAAGTAAAGTCCAAATATGCATATCTTGTTTAGCTATTATATTGAGTTTGAGTTTAGTCTTCCTTCCACTCTAGTTCTGTATTTTGAGATTTTTTTTTCTTATTTAGAGTTAATTTCATAAATGGTCTTTTAACTCTTCTCGTATTGCAAGTTTAGTCTTTTTTCTGAAAAAGTTTTAAGTTTGGTCTTTTAACTATTATTTTGTTACATAAAAGGTATTTTTAACGTTTTCTGTTAAGGTCTGTTAATTTTTATAAATTGACCATTATACCCTTACATCCTTTTTTATTTACTTTTTTAACAATAAAATTATTATTATTTTAATAATAATCATGAAACTAAAACAACACCCCTTTATTTCAATCGGCCTCTCCTCCTCTCTTACTGTCTCTCTAACGGTTTAACCTACTACTGCCTCCCCTCTAAAACCATCACCCCATCTCTACCTTGTCGGAGAAGACCATTGTTGCCACTCACCATCTCCCCTTACCATCTGTGACCCCCTGACTCCCTCGATCTCTCTCTACCCTAACCACCATCTCTCACCACCTATCGCCTCCCATCTCCATCACTTAAAAATCAACACCTCCCATTTGCTTAGTGGGTCTCATCATCGCCATTGCACCACCATCTCCCATATATATATATATATATATATATGAGTGTGTGTGTGTAGATCTAAAGATCTTGGGTTTATGAGTTTCAATTTGGGCACCAGTTGGTTTTTAGGCTATTTAGGCGGCGGTTGGCTTTTAGACGATTTCAAGCGGTGGTGGTGATGGGTGGTACGGTTTTCGTAGATTTTGAGTTTCTGTAGTTAAGGCATTTTCTTGATGGTGATAGTCGTGGTTAGGTGAAGTTCATCAAAGGCAAAGAGAGATGGGGAGAGTGAGAGAGATCTGTGATCTAAATGTTTTTGGAGAGAGAGAGGTCTGTGTTATTGGAGTTTGTTGGTGGTGATGATTAGAGGTAGGTGGTAGTGGTTTGTTGTGTGGAGTACGTCGATCGTGATGGTAGAGGCGGAGTTGGGCAGTGGTAGTGGTGATTAGAGGTGCTAGGCGGTGAAGTGTATGTGTGTGTAGGAAGAGAGAGGTAGAAAAAGATAGAAGATAAGATAGAGATGGAAAGTCGAGAGAAAAAGTGTGTGTGTGTGCACACACACACAGAGGAAGAGAGAGAGAAGAGTGTGATAGATGGGGGGTGAGAGAGCAATAGAGAGAGTGGTGGGTGAGATTTATTTTAAAAATAGATTAAATAATTAAAACCAATTAAAATGTAAAGAAATGGTAAAAAAACTTAAATACCTATGACTTAACAGACTTGACAAATAAAATCTGTTAGAAATGATCAAAATTGCAACAAAATGGTAGATTAAGGATTAAGTTTGCAACTTTTTCAAAAATAAGAGTTAATTACACGGAAGGTCATTTAAGATATACCCAAATCACACTCTCGGTTCTTTATTTAAAAATCTTGCAAAGTCGGTTTTTAATTTTTAAAAGTTGAACACAGACGGTCCTTTAGCCATAACAAATGTTACACTTTTGAAAATGACGATCTTATCCTTTACACAATTGGTCCTTATGCAATATATTTAATTTTAAATCATTGAAAAAATCATTTAATTATTAAATAATTAAATAATATTATGTAAGACATTATTATTTAATTAAAAAAACTCAAACACCCTTTATAATACACTCTTCCCCTCTCTCTCTCGATATCCTATTCTCACAAGAACACCGCCGGCATCACCCTTTTCCGGTGACCAACTTTTGCCGGCTACCGCCAACTCCAGCAACAAATCGACTCCGCCTCCGGCATTACCTCTCATTAGCTGACTCCACCACTGCCATCCCCTTGGTCTTCTTCTTTTACTTATTTCCTCTCATGATCCGTGTTCATAGGTGGTGATTTCGGTGGTAGGTTCATGGTTGCAGGTGAGATATGCTTGTATGTGTGTGTTCTTCGATTTAGGGGTTATTCTTTCATTATTTTTTATCAAGGGTTGTAGATCTAGGTTAATGTTAGGGTTTGAATTTGGGTTTGGGGCCTTGGGGCTGTAGATCTTCGAGTGTGTGTGTGTATCCATGTGTGTGTTCTTCGAGTCTATGTGTATGTGTTCTTTATGTGTCTGTAGATCTTCGAGTGTGTGTGTGTGTCCAAGTGTGTGTTTTCTTCGAGTCTGTGTGTGTATGTGTGTCTAGTTGTGTGTTCTTAGAGTGTGTGTATGTGCGTGTAAATGATTTTTGGTTATCACTGGCAAATTTGGGGTTTTTATTTGTCTAAATTTGTTAATAAGATTACCAATTTGTGTAAATTATTTTTGAATCTTTCAAGAAAACTAAAAGGAAGAGAACTATTAAAGAACACAAATTAGTGGCTAAACATTAAAATAAATGTTAAAAATTAAAAATTAGTATGTAAATGTTTATTTGGTACAGAAAAACTTTTACTAAATAATAAAAAAGATAAAGTTAAAACTAAATGTTAATTTTATTTGGTTTATTTTTTATTAAATGACCATTCACGTAATATTAAAAAGGGTAATATTGTCATTTTGATAAGTTTAACGCCAACTCTGTTAAAGTTAACGGTTAATCGACCGTCCGTGTTCAACTTTTAAAATTTAAGGATCGACTTTGTAAGATTTTCAAATAAAGGGATGAAAATATGATTTAGGCATATCTTAAATGACCGTCCGTGTAATTAACTAAAAAAAAACCCTAAACTTGCATTATGGGGATAGTTAAAGGACTATTTATGATATATCCTTCTACTAGTTCTTCCTACTACTCACCACAATATATGGAATCTACTAATTCTCTTTTTCCATCACCGCCATTGATTTTGACATTTATATTGATCTTATGTGTAGGAAAAAATAGTATGACGATAGCAAAGAAGTGTTAATAGAGGAATTATGGTTTAACTCTTAGCTTTTGAACCCTATCTTTAATTTAACTCTCAAATTTTGAACCCTAGCTTCAGGTTAGTCTTAACTAACGATTTAACTTAATACCTTGCTAAAAGGTGTCATTAAAAATTATTTTTGGTACCTAACTATTGTAGGTTAAAAGATTTGTTACAAAAATACCCAAACACCCCTCTTTAAAAGCTCCTCACCGTCCCAAACACTTCGATTAGGTCATCCCTTTTCTTTGGCTAGAAATTAATTGTTGGTGTGTGATTCCAGGCAAGTGTGCAACTGTGTTATGTACTCGGGTTTTTGTGTCTATGTACTCGGGTTTTTGTGTTGTTTCAAGTTAACCAGCATTGCTAGAGGGATGTCTTGAAAATGTCCCCGACATAGAATAGGCGAGTTTCAAGATGGGAATGATGTAACTACCCTCAACCACCCCGTTATCATTTCTAGTGAACTATATTCTCTTTTAAGTATGCTAACCTTTTAAATAGGGGACCTATTTTTTTATACATTTATGTATTTAAGTGTAATATTATAAATTTTATAAGCTCGTCCAATAACAAATTATCTGAAAGCCCGTGTTTAATACAATTACCCTATTCCTATTTGAATAGCCTCAGTTAATCATGTCTTTCTTTCATTAAAATCATATGATTTTTATAAGGCTCCTCTTCTGAATGAATTTGGGATCTGGGGAGACCATGTTTTCATCTATAGACTCCCAAGTACCCAGATCGATCGGAAGTTCGATTCTATCCGATCTACTTGTTTTCAAATGATATCCACATTGTTTACAAAAATTCATTTTTGATTTAAAAATTTTCTTATAATTTAATCCATAACAATTTTCGCATTGAACCCACAAATGACTGTATT
>JAUEJL010136759.1:0-10981 GCA_032274825.1 Drosophyllum lusitanicum | reverse complement strand
GGTCACCATACCCTTTTTTGTTAGAAATTAAAATTTAGAATCCTTTCTTGGCCCAAAAAAATTGACATTATCTTTATTGGCAAATTTCAATATTTATGTTACCTTTCTCGGCAAATTTCAATATCTCGGGGTTTTGTGGACGACTAACCATGGTTTTTAATTTCTATCAATCTAGTTGAACTAGTTTTACAGAACATGATGCCCGTCCGTTTTCTTGATTTTTTAGGTCTTGTGTCAAAAGAATTGATGCTATATCCCTTCAAACATGAGCTTAGTAGTTGTTGATAAATTACTAAATTTTGCACTATACGTCTGCTGAGTATCTCCCATCGGACGGGGGTGACTTCGTAATGTGTTTAATAAAGGTCCCAAGTTATTCCTCTCATTGCCAATTGGTTTTGAGTTGGAACCCCACAAACTTACAACTTCATCATTGAACTTTATATCAACAAAGAATAACCGTGTCAAGATTGAATTGAATTCATTTAGATGATCCATGATCTGCACCTCTAAAGGGGTTATTGACTTGGTGTTCATGGCCCATGGGATATGATTCGCACCTCAAAAGGGGTAAATAACTCTTGAGTCATGACAATAATCAATTAGCACCAAAACGTTTTTTTTTTTTACATTTATGGTGAAAGATATGTGAGCTAGCACGAAAATATTGAAAGTGATAATCACCAGGTCTTGAGATCTTGGCATTTCCATGCAACCAATTCTTGAGACAAGAACCCGAATCAAGTGAGAAAGTGGAAGAATTTGCATGCACAAGGTTTAACGCTGAATATCCCATCTTCCAAAAGGTTAGTTTTCTTTGTTACTCTTAAAATGTATCTTAGTTGAACCATATAAGAATTCCAAGGGCCTCATCAGTGGTCGCGCGAGAAAACCTATGAATAAAGCTGAGATTCACATACACACACACAAAGAAAGAAATTTAGGCAGTTCGGTCGTGAAGAGACTGCTTTTTAGAGGTGGCAAAATAGGTAGGTTGGATAATGGATCAAGAGGTAGTTATTTGCTATAGGTCATTTCAGATTTGGATGACTTAAGACACAACTGACTGAAATGGTACTTTTTCTATTTAAAAAATGCTAAACATGACCAGTATGGTAGTATGGCTATGAGTGATTTTGATGGTTACAGTACACAATAAGTTAAGCAAGGGTGGTTAAGTGGTTGTAAAATGGTGGTTAAAGTACAAAGCTTTAAGCATAAAAAAATGAAAGAAGTTAGCTCTTAAAATATTCCTTAAGGCTATGTTTAGCTAAATCCTTATTATAAATTATTTAGTGTGTTAAATGTGCTTACATGAATTATATTATTTCGGTAATCTAATTGTTCCAATAAAATGGTTCAATGGATTTATGCATTAAAAATACATTTTGGCAACTCTCGACCTTTTTGACCCGTTTCTCTTCAGATTTTCTTCTTATTCTACTCCTTTGACCTCAAATATAACCAGAATTGACCATTCATGAGTAAATTGGCCATTGATATCATTGTCTTGTGTGTATTCATGATAATTATGAGTGGGCTCTGTTGATTAATCATCTGTTTGTTTTCTTAAAGATTCGTGTCAATGGACCAAAAGCAGCACCAGTGTACAAGTTTCTTAAAGCCAAGAAAAGAGGGTTTTGTGGATCCAGAATCAAATGGAATTTCACGAAGTTTCTTGTGGATAAAGAGGGCCAGGTCATAGGCCGTTACGGACCATCTACTTCCCCATTATCCATTGAGGTAAATGGTTGCACACCCGCTTTTATATGAATGGGTTAAAAACAGGTCAAACGGTCGCCAAAGGTGTTAAAAGACATCCTAAATTATTTTATTAAAAAAGTTGGGGAGTATTTTTCAGTTATAATATTTGCAATCATATTTGACGCTCTAAATCATGGGACAAAGGAATATTCTTGGTCTTTCTGGCCCAGACAGAACTTAACTTTTTAGGTCAAAGAGTTGCCTTCCCCACAGCTTTGTCACTTTTACTAACAATCATGAATTCAACAATAATTAATCGTTCTATCTTCCTTAACTTGGTTGCAGAAAGATATTCAGAAAGCATTGGACGCGCAGTGAGGTAACGAGTTAAATTCACCATGAAACTCTCTTAAAGTGAAGGTAAGCAAGAGCCCCGCAACATACTTGTACAAGATCGATCCATCCATCCATCAAAACGGGCGTTTTGGGGTGTATAGTATAGTCATCAGATAGTTCATGAGTTTAAACTGTTACTGGAATTTTAAGATGGTTGTTTAATACGTACGGTTTGTAGTTATTAGATGTTAAGTTTTCTTGCTTCAGTTCTGTTGTTTTGAAGTTTCCTTTTTTTTAATTCTTTGGTATTATCACTCTTTTTGTAACTCTATGTGAATGCAGAAAAAGAAGCTTGTGCGTTACCACATCTCCCCACTACCACATGAATGTTATGTGCTTTCAAGTTTTTTAAGGAGGAAAAGATGGGGAGAACTTAAAAAAAATATCCTCATAAATATGGGATGAGGCCCTTCATTTTATTATTTTCCTTGCAACTCAAGAAACTTGATCATTCTTTTATTTACCTTCACTTTCTTTCCCTCCTTTTTCTTTCTTTAAAAAACTCGAAAACGGAACGTTCAGAGTAAAATCTATTATAAGATGTGAAAAAATTCACATGATTGTAGCAAAATTATGATCAAACCAGAAAAACTTTTCCTTTTATAGTAACATATAAACAAAAAAGAGGTTATCCACAACGAGATAATGTTTACTTGACGGACGACACGAATATGAAAATAAAGACATAAAGATTCAATAAACAACCTTCAATGCCAAAGTAGAAGATCAAATTCGTCAACGTGACCTAAAACTTGGCAAGAAGTCAGCAGGTTCAAAGAAATCCCATCCATCTTCTAGAAGCACCTTACGATCATCAGTGTGTTTTGCTACCCAAGATGGTAAATCATTAACATTTGAAGATGCAGTTTCTATTGGAGACTTGGGTGATTGTAGAGCTACCTCTGAACCTGAACTCTTGTCAAAAGGATCACCACCTAGTTCTTCTGCACTCTTCTTCGGGGTTCCAAATGTCTCAGGCTCCGGCTCAAGGGGTGTAACATTGATTCTAAAAGAGGAACTTGAAGAGGCTAAGATTGACGATGTTTGGCTTGATGATAGCGAAAGGGATAAGGGGATCCGTTTGTCGAACTTCTCTTTCAGTAGTAACACATCCTGGCATTTGACAGAAATCTCTCCTCTGCAAATATGTTTGTGAAACCAGAGTTCATGTATCTTATAACTATTAGAGATGGTTATTTTAACCCACAGTAGATTCGGGCAGAATCATTTTCTAACATGCCGAATGGGTTAGCCAACAAGATTAACCTACTATTTCACTTTCTTTTAAAATAATTATAGCATCGATTGTCATATAACATTTTCAGTAAACGTATTCAGACCCAAAAGAAAAAAATTAAGTTTGAGCTTAATGTGATTTGTATAACACGAGCCAACCAACAATTTTCCATAACCCGTATTGGTTAAAGCCCCAGTTCTGACATGTTCCCCAACACACCCATTTGGCCATCCTGAGCTAAAATAATTCGTACAAATGACAGACTTACTGTAAAATATCAATTGCACGACCGCGATCCATGAGAAATTCTTGTAACTACAATACAAAATGAAAAATGTCATAATCTGCAGCACATGGCTATTTTCACTGGTATTGCGCGTAACAAAAAGCTTAAAATAACCTACCTTGGAATTTTCCTCTGCTTCTTGCTTCAATCTCTTGGACTCTTGAACAACTTTTTCCATTTGGGTTTCTTGGTACAAAAGTGCTTCTCTAGCAGACCGTTCTTTTTCAAACTTTTCTTCCTCTGCTGCCGCAATTTCTTTTATAGCAGTAGCCAATCTAAACTCTAAACCTCTACGCATCTACAGAATAAACATTAGATGAAATAAGCATCACATGATAAAGGCTTGGTGGATAAAATACACACAGACAGCAAATAAAACATTGAATAAAAGTTCATACATGACATAACTTGTTGATAATTCAATCGCAAACCAATAAAAAACTAGTCAACTACACGGTTCAAAATAATGCAGCCAATTTATGGATGGGAAGTAGCATTCAAGATAAAGAAAATAAAGTAGCCAACTTAGTTTTTTGTATGAAAAGACTAATTTATTACCCAAACACACCATATGTAATTATGTATAAACCCAAAAACTCAAATCAGCGAAAAACATTCAAAATAGAAAAGGGAGAAGATAAAATAGAAAAATGCAAAGTATGTCAAACGAGCTGTAAAAAACCCAGTATGAGTTTCACTGTAGCTTCTTTAACGGGAATACAAAATCCATTTGATCAGCACAACAGTTTTATCTCTAACAAGTAAAATGAAAAGAATGATCTTTAAAGTAAACAAGTCTACAGACCCAGAGTTGAACAAAGTGTACTTTTGATACATAAACCTCATAAATCATTTTATTCTAAATAAATGTAAATGTATTTCACACGCTAAATAAATGAAAGTAAAATAAAATGTGAACAAAAACCACTGTGTCTCGGCTATGGGCTATATATAATAACTGTTTTATACCTACCCTAACTACCGATTTTGCCACAGCTCTAAGCCTAACAGCAAAAGAAAAGGATTGTAATGAAAGATAAAAAATTTGGTGGAGTTTACATTAGTCCAACAGGCCTCTCATACACATTAAAATAATACACAATATAATAAAAAATTCATACCTCATCAAGAAGTTCCAGCGATTTGTTTCTCTCATCTGACAAAGTAAACAAACGAAGCTGAAGCTCTTTTAATTCAGTAGCCAGGATAGCCTTCTCTGCATTAACCTCTCCGGCATGCTGCAAAAAGATAAAAAATAAAAAGAAATAAGTATAGATACAAAAGCAATTATAAGGGAGGCTTTAACAGAAAACAAGAAACAACAACCATGTCATTTGCTTCTTTTGCCCGTAAAAGTGCCTGTTTAACCTCATCTACTTTTGCAAGAATATCAGAACAACACCGAGTTATATCTTCTTTTGCTTGTTCAGCAGCTTTTTCTTTAGATTCAACCTCTTTCATAAGATCAACAACTGAATTCATAGCCAAGACCATGGTTTTCTGCATCAGAAAAGAATATCAAAACATGATGCACATCTCAAGGTCAGCAAAAGAAGCAACAAAAACAATTATAAAACACTTTATTTTAAAATTTTACAAGTGAAGATTAAAAGAACTCTTCCAAATCAAATGAAAACGGGGGGAATAAAGATGGATGCCTGTAGAGCACATGAAATGCAGTCAGGAATCAAAGTAGAGTTCTCAGAGGAAGGAGCTGTTGAGTCAGATGTGGCATTAGACTTCAAAGAGGTTCTTCTCGAAGTGGTCATTATTAAGCCAAGCTTTTATGCCCTAGCACTAATGATTCTCTTCGGAAAGAAAAGAATGCAGGGAACAAGTCTTTAACTTGCCATCAACGAAATGCAAAACCTTGGTTCATGGAGTACACTAGTGAAAAATGAGCTGGCCAGGCCAAGACAGACGTGGGGTAATGAGTCAAACCAGGTAACACTTGGAACATGTCAACCAGGGTATAATTAACCATCTTTTAATTTTTTTACATTCAATAACAATGTTAACACAAAAAACAAATTACTTCAGCAACAATCTAGTCTTTTAAAATAATTGGAAGGTTTAACGCATTATTGAAATTTTCTGAAATATAAGCAACTTTCCACCCATTAAAGCTTTTCTCCTTCAAGCTCTTTCTTTTTAAATTACCCGCAAGAACCTTTAATAAAGATACACAATCCAAATAAAAAAATCATATAGAATAAATGGGTTGAAATCCCACATCTAGAATAAACAGTAGAAACTAATTAAGTTGCATGATGATATAGGCAGCTACAAATGTACCTTGTTATTTTTAGCTTCTTCAATAATTTCCTCAAGAAATTCAGTGCTAGAGTTTGTTTCAGATCTAGTAAGCACAGATGTCACAGCAGATTCGTTATCTGAATTAACAGTTTCGGTAGCAAAAGCTTCTTTATCTGTTTCAAAGGCAGATTTTGATGAACAACCGGGATCAGAATCTTGAGTTACAGCTAAATTTGTCTCGCAGATGCCTACTACTAAAGTGTTGCTACCTGGATCAATTAATGCTTTGTTATCAACATCCACATGCATGTGCTCAAAATTGGCTGTGATATCAGCAACATTATCTTCCTCTTGAATAGATTGTGAAGCTCCAGACTCCGTTAGTAATAAAAACTCACCGAATGATGCAACATTTTCACCTCCAACTTTCACACTAACTTGATCATTATTATCAGAACCCCTTTCACTCGATAAAACACTATCAAGAATAGTACTGCTACCATTATCTCCATATTCAGCTTCATTTTCACCACTTGCTGCATCATGATAGCAAGATATGGCAAGCGGTTCCACATTTACAGGCTCTGCAAAAGTGTAAATGTTAAGTTGAGCAGAAAAACAAGCATCTGAAGCTATAAAAAATATGTAGAGTCAAAACAAAGGTCATACAAACTTATAGAGCCAAAAATTAAAAAAACACACGATAACTAAAAACAGTTTACCGAATGCTTGAATGTGTGTTTTGAAACTGATATGCAATATTAAACAATCAAAGCCAGATAAGGAGCTGTAATAATAATGTGTTAAATGTGTGCTTTTCTGTTTGAGGTTGAATAACTAAACAGGCATTATTGTTCGGCAATTTCCGACTTTTAAGAAAATAAAAAATACAAACTTAAAGCATCATTTTATATTGTTATAGTATTTAAAATCAAAAGATGAGATTTAGTTTTAAGTCCAACTAAAAAAGTATCCATTAATTATTAATTAATAGTATCATAGAAAAATGTCATTCATTACAACAATAGCCTTTTTCAAAATTGAATTATAATAAAAGAATGGATAAAAATACTTAATAAAGTTATTTTGGCTTTCCTTTATATTGATCAGTTTTCCTGCGTCTGAAAATAATTGATTGTTTGAGACCTAGCTATTAAAAAAATTAAAATCTGAATTACTATATCCAAAAATTAATGATATAAAAACCAAAAGTTTATATGATATACCTTCCATTGCACCGGCTAAGCTTTCATTAACGCCCGAAAAACGAGTTTCAGTTGATTGTTCATGAAGATAAGGACTAATAACTACATTTGACTCGAGTTGACCAGTTTTGCCACCATCTACAGCCATCAAACCAGAAACACAGACCAAACACGTTTAGCTATAGGAATCACAAATCCACAAAAATCCCAAAAAAAAGGTCATCAAACTTCTTCAGACAATTCTGTTAAAAAACCTGTTACCTTCATAGAGCCCAAGTGAATTTATGAAATTATTAGAAGAATTAACTGCGCTTGGTTGTTCACGAATATGCGGTAAGACCTCGTCAATAACAACTTCCACAGCTACATCAACATCCTTAGAGTGTTCAATAGCCACAGCTCTCAGTATTCGAGAATCAACCTGCACAAAGAGTAGCTCATTGCAGAATTGATGCATTTTTGCAGCTTTGAGTTGTAATAATCACTTCTCAAGGTGTCAAATTATTGATAGGTTTTGATAACCTAAGAAATTTAAAATAAAGGTAATATAACGATATATAAGTATTTTTACTACCATTTGATAGCCAACTTTCTTGCAGCTCAAATATATGTACAAGGTAGATTGCAGAATTACAAATGTTAAATTCTGATCCTTGCAATTATCAAGTAATCACTTTCTATATGCACATCCAAAAAAGTGTTTGAAAAAATCCAAAAAAAATACAGTCTATTTACCGGCGTCTCGAAAACACAAATCATACAACTTTTCGATCAATACAAGTAAAAAGTCCATACATAATTAAAGTTAATTTAAGACCTAAGCCGCCAATCAGATATTGATCTTTCACTTTATTTCCAGATAGTCATATTGCTAGTTTACAGAGAACTAAGAGTAACGATGTCTCAGCTTAAAATACAAAAAATAGATGCTTCTTAAAACATGCATGACATATAAATGAAGATTGCCACCTCAGAGCAATCGGAATAAAGAACAGAATAAAAAATAGGCAGAGTTACCGATTAACAAAACATACCTGTGGAAAAACGTCCTGTAATACCCTATAAACAGTACTAAATCCCATCTTCAACCTCAACTAATCCTGCACGGAAAGTAAACAGTGATGAACTACTGAATGCCTGATCTATTTAGAACGCAGAATTGAATAAATATTTAACTCAAATCATTGCATTCAGCTTATTTGACTACAAGAAACCTGACCCTAACACCGACTGATAAAGAAAAAGATACTTGCGTGTTTCTTTATACAAACAAAAACCTTGATCATCAGTTAAGCATATAACAATCAGGAAAACTGCAATTGAAATTCCAATTTAGTCAAATTAAAAGACAAAATAGTTAATAATTCACTATTCGGGAGTGAAATTGCAGAGAATATGAAACGAAGTTTCAACGAACAACCCATGAAATTACTTTGCGATTATTTGGCGAGTTTTCTCGAAGAAAGATTGGTGAAAACCGATGATATATGATGAGAAGAAGGAAAGCTAAACAATAAACGCGAAGAAAAGGATTAGAGAGTACGAGCGTTTGCCTTGGATTACGCAGTTAGGTTGACAGATTCAAACCCTAGGAGAGGGATGAAGATTGGGTGGAAACAAGGTTGGAATGTTGGATTGATGAGAATATGAAACGAAAGCAAATGAATTTAAAGTGTTGGGCTATTGAATCGAGGGTTGGAGGTTGGAACTAGAGATAAACCTCCTTCCTAAGAAATTGTGCGTGTGAGGTGATAATTAATAAAAATATTATTTATTAATATTTTTTTAAAATTTAATACTTAAAGATAGAACATATATATCTATCTTCTAATCCGTAATCATAATAACATATTTAAGGTAATGTTTGGTTTATTGGAATTAACTGCAATTGATGGAATTGAAATTTATGAATTCTTATGAATTTCTTTACCCTTTGGATTTAACCATTCCAACCAAAATGTGATGAAATTTAATCCATTTCCATGGAATTGATGTTGATTTATAAATATACCCATCAAAATCGTACATCAATGATCAAACCTCATTAGATCTCTTCATCATCATTATCAACATTCACTCAACTTTCAGATAGCAAGTGTGTTCACCTTCGGCCTTCGTCACTGCCACATCAATCATGGCCTCCATGCCGGCTGCGCCTACTATCATTAGAGAGATTTGAGAGAGACAATTGTCGCGCCGACCGCCGTCAAGTTTCATAATCGTTTCATACCATGTCTTTAAACATTTGCTGGTTTGAACAAAGTCGTTGATCTTCAAGGTATTTTGGTGCCACACTTTTGACAACATATGTAAGGTGGCAATCAACGTCAACCCGGTTGTCTTGCTCGCGACGGAACTGCCAGAAATGAATTTATGAAGGCTTTTGAAGAAGGGGTAACGCTTAGAGATTTATTTCAATTTTGCGATGTCTTTACAAAATTAAGTAACTGTTGAAATTTGGGTCAAAATTAAAGTTGCAAAATTTGATTGCTACGGTACATAAGTACGCTGACGATATTATAAAGTTGAGAATGGAGGAAAAGAGTGGAAAAACCGACAAGGAGACTAGCCTATTAGATGTTTTTATTATTTATTATTTTCGATTTAGAGTTTTTAATTTTTATTTTCTAATAATAATGTTTTATTAAAGTTACGAAATTTTTATTTTGATTATTTGTTATATTTTTATTTTTATACAATTTATAGATATTTTATTTTATTTAATAGTTAAATATAAAATAAAATAAATTGAAAAAGTGAGAAGAAGATTGAGTAACTTCGGTTAGGCTATCAATTGTTGGAATCGGACTTTTGGGAATCATGTATATCACACACATCTACGATTCATTGTTCAAAAGATTGTTTTGAACTACAAAGCTTAATCCTTGATAACCATAGCCGGAGCTTTTTCCCTTCATTAATGTTTCATATATAGGGGTATTTTGGTAATTTATATATTTACCCAACCGTGAATTGCGTTCCGATGAGCCGTCAAAAATTTGTGATGCTTTATTTTTCCGAAATAACCCTCGTTAATGCGTCATTAATGAGCTATTAATGAAGCATTAATGAGTCATAAATGAAACATTAATGAGCCGTCAAAAAATCTTAGCCATTGATTAATTTTAATCAAAGGCTAAGATTGGTTCTCGCAGTTCTCATACGAAAAACAATTTTCGTTTGAACCCTCTTATATATGTATATATATACTAGCATTATACCAGCATTTTCTTATGTATAATTATCATTATTACAGTTATGATCATATAATTTATGATTATATATATATATACACACACTAGCATTGTACCCCGTGCAATACTGCAGCGGCGAATATTTTTGTTTTGCAACATTTTGCTTTAAAAAATGTTATGATATGCTATTTGCGCAATTCAATGTCACAAAAAAGTTTTCTTCAGCAAAATGTCCGTTTTTTAAATTTTTCTTCTATTTGCTTCAACTGTTTTATAATTTTAAAAATAAATTCTAAAAGACAACAAAATTATAGAAAAAAATTATATTTATAAAATAAGGAGAGTGAAGTTAATAAGAATTTAAAAGTTATGTTGATGTGTATGGATAATTGTGTTTGTGTGAAGTATATTTTAAATGAATAAAAAGTTAAAGTAAATTAGGAGAGAGAGTGAAATTGTAACATCCCAAAAAAAAAAATTAAGCGAATGCCAAAGCATACGATTAATAGTCTACCATAATTAAAACATTGTATAACATTAATTACAACCCGGGGTGAAACCCATAAATCTTAAATTCAATTGTAATAGTTTCGGAGTACATTAGAAAATCCGAAATAGTTAAAACGTTGCGGAAGCTTGTTGGAGATGAGCTATCAAACACGTGCTGGAGCCCCGCCGTGGCCATCACCTGAAAAGAGGGTTA
>JAUEJL010136748.1:0-10982 GCA_032274825.1 Drosophyllum lusitanicum | reverse complement strand
TCTTCCTAAGTTCTAAGTCTTCTCCCTATATTATTTTATAATATAATCTGTTTTAGTTATGATAGTTTGTTTTATTTTTGTTTTACAGGTTTTATATAAATCTGCCATAACCCCCCCCCCCCCATTTGAGAAGAAGAAGAAGCAGCTAGAACACAGCCAATTCAAGTCGTTAAACATACTCTTTTCAATCAAGTAAGCAAGAGGTATGTTACTTTTAGCAAATTATGTGTTCTGATTGATTAGGAAGTTCATTATGATGAATTGTAGCTAGATATATGTTAATTCATGTCATAATTAGTAAAATCAGTCATTATATGTTGTATGGGATGTAGAAAGACATCTCTAGGTTTTTATAATTGATTTGGAATTGAATTTGAGGCAAGAACAACAGTTGTTAAGGCAACAGCTTGTTGTGTCTGATATTTACACGGCCCGTGTAGGTCATGGGTAGTCTGTAGTGCCTGGTCGTGTAGGTCTACATAACCCGTGTAAGACCCTAAGTCAACATAGGCCATGTAGTGTTGTGCGTTTTTACGTACTAGTTTTAAATTTATATTTTCCGATTTTATTTACCAAAAACAGCACGATAGGCAAGAGGACCTAATCGTATTATAATAGAGTAAATAAGTCGGGTGTCGAACATTTGGGGAACGGGTATTATTCTGAATTTATTAAATTAACTTAGGATTAAATATTTGAACTAATAAAAACAATTAAAAAGACACTTAAAGCAATTAAATGGGATTTTATGAATCAAGTTCCTAACTTTATCACTCTAATCACCTAATAACACTAGCAAACACTTTAAAACATGCCCAAGAAATTGAAAAGTACTAAAATTTGTGAGATTTAACTATCAAATATGAAGGTTCCCTCCCAAGATTCAATTCCACTCTTTTTCAAGTTGATTAAATTCGATTATTAAGTGCAATGGACGTTTAAATTATCATATACCGATTCCTATTTTGGTTAGACTCTTGATCCGAATATCTAACCCTATAATCATGCAATCTACATAATTTTATGGTCATGAAGTCAAGTAAACACAATTATCCGTTTTAAGTTCAAGTCAAACAAGATTTTACCTTTAATGATTATTCAGGTTAATATATCGTTAAATTAACACACAAAGGTCATCATGCATCAATCATACACATTAAAGTTTCCATCTTTTTATGTCTAAGCCTAGGATTTGGTCAATCACTAGTCAAAACTACCTATTGATCCTAGATAGCTAAGATTAAAGCCACATAAACGGATTGGTTTTCCAATTTATATAAACTTAGAATATAAACATATAAAAGCATTAACTAGAATACATATGGATCATTGGTAAAACTTGATTGACAAATATATGATAAATTAAATCCTAAAACATGAAAATTAATCAACTTAAATAGAGTATCATCTTTTCTAGGGAGGAAAACAGAAGAATCTAGCCTAGAACTAACATTCTTACACTCTGGAAATCATAAATAAACATTAGAAGCAGAGTTAGAATGATAGAACCGTAAAAAGCAAAGCTTAAAAGCCAATATCTTCAATCTTCAAGCTTCAATCCTTCAAGAACAGCTCTAATCGGCTTTGGAATGCTTCTGGGACGTAATTGCGGTGTATTGGGTAGAATAAAAGGGGTGCTTAACTTCAAAACAGATCTGGAATTGTGTTTAAATAGGACAGCTGAAACAGGGCCGTCGCGCCGCGACGGGTAACTATCGGGCCGCGACTCGTAAAGTCCCCTCGATCCTAAACTCTTTTGAAATTCAAATCTAGCTTTATCTTTGCGTCGCACCGCGAGAAGGTACATCATCACGGCTCTATTGGGGCTTGTTTAAGTCAAATTACAGACACATACTCTCGGATACATGCTGAATTTACTTAAATTGCTCTTAGGTGAGTACTCTTACATATATTATATGCTAGAATGACCATGGATGAAATGTGTAAATGCATTTACATAAAAGATGCTAATCTTATGTGTATGTTATGATGAGAACGGTTACTGCGGTATCGGGTACCCTAAAACTGTTTACTACAGTAATGTGTATGATGAGACTATCCGTGGCTAACAAGTATGATATGACTGACTACTATAGCAGGTATGTCATGTAAGATGAAAAGCGTGTGTGTTACATTGTATAAGATTGTTTTATGCACATCTAGTATGGGGTGTAAGTGAAGTGCTTGCTAGCTTTATGCTTAATGTCTCATTCTTTTTAGGTAATGACCATGGCAAGGCTCCGGTGCAGTGAAGACAACTCACCATTTAAAAGACTTCCGCTAAAGAAACTTTGACCTCTATAATACACATAGGGTTTTTTTTCTCACATTACTTTTAAGTATGAAATGATGTATCTTAGTCTGGGATTTTATGACACGGTTAATAGTGGATGATTTTATGATTGGAATTGAAATATCTTATTTGACACTTGTTAAAAAATTAATTTTTTATGGTGTTACATACACTCTGAAGTTACTTGCTACTTTAGCTGTCCATCCTACTTTTCATGTTTCGTTACTGAAAAAACATCATGGTTTTACATCTACTGCTACTACACCTCCAGTTTACAAAAGCTTCACTCATGTTTCTATTGTGTCGGCTAAAGTTTTTGACATTTGAACTGTTAAAAACACAATGCAGCTCATGTAGAATGGTTTCTCTAGAGTCCACTAAAGTGATAAGTCTATTAAAGATACTACATGGGAGTCTGCTGAAAAAAATTCTTAACAAGTTTCCTAGGGGACAAGGATCATGTTAAGGGGAGGTATTGATCCGTGTATTCTAACAGATTGTAACGACTAAAAGTTAGTTGGTTATACATACTCAAGTGTGTGCTAGTGCATTGTAATGAGAATATAAACAAGTATGTAATCATGTGGAAATTAAGAAATAAACACATAAGAGACCTCCGAGTTCTCCATCTTTCTTATCAAATTAAATTTCTACCTCGTGAGCTGTTCTTACTTTCCAGCTCACCTAACTTGATTGATCGTATTCAACCATAGGCGAATTAGCTATTCTTGATTACCGTAGCTCGCATCAGTTGCATTTAAAGTTCTGATTTGCATCTGTATGTGCAATTTTCCATTGATGTTGCCTTCACAGTTCCCATTTCTATTTGTGTGTGCCATTTTAGGTTTATGTTTTGGGAATTGATTTGTAGGTGATCTTAGGGTCAAGATGGTTGCTCTGTGGGGATAGGGTGGTGGATGACAATCGAAGGTGGCTAGCAATAAGGTATAAAAATAATTATATCCATTCTTCTTTGGAAACTTTTCTAACCACCTAATACCAAACCATCTTAAAATGAAGTAAACGCCAGGTCTATTTAGTTAAAATTGTTTTTCAATTTGTTATCTTGTTTTTCCATTGTATATGGTCATGTAAATAGTCAAAAGATATTTGGATTAATATACCGTGGTGCGGTAATTGCAGAATATTTCTTCCTGCACATCAAATCTGATTGGTCAAACTTTAGCATTCTCGAAAAGTCAAAATGAAATATGGGAAACTATTAGACATTAACTAGCTACACTTTGTATTCTTATATTTATGAATTTGTATAGGGTTTGTTGTGTAAATTTCTCTATTATTTAATAAAGTGCTTCCACACCTATTTTGTGTGGTGACTTAATTAATTCAGAAACCACTCTTTGGGTACAATGATTCTTATTTTGCGAAAGAGGAACAAAGTTGTCTTTAAAGGTAAAAAAAAATCTCTAATATAACTTGTTTGGTGAAATACATTTTAAATCTTTCTCGTGGTTATAGAACCGATATAAGAATTGGAAATAATCTCGATGGGAAACACGGCTCATAAATCCGGTAAACTTAGCATGGAGATTTCAATTATTATTGTGCTATATGTGTCATGTTCGATTGTATTGAAGAGTGGGGTTGGTATTTTGTTTTGTTTGTGTGGATGTTTCAAGTCGAGCCCTATCATTAGATATGATGTTTTTTCATGTGACTTCGGATTTGTCTCTTGCAAACTCACATGCTGTCTTGGTTTGTAAGGTTTTGTTATACTGCAAGTTTTTGATTTTCAAAAAACAAAAAAGAAAAAATGTTCTCTTGTTAAATACCCCTTTAGCTTTTGGTTACTATGAGAGGTCCTTAGCTGAATGTATCTTTTAGCTAAACACGATTTCAACTTTCATAAACAAGTATAAAAACTCACCAAAATTTATTCCAAACACTTTACGTGTTACTACTAACATTACAAAAATTCACATACTCGTATGATCCAGAATCCTATATACATATACTATCTTGGCCCGGAGAGACGAACAGCAGATAAATACGCGTCACTATTACAATCAGATGGCCCTGATGATGTACCTTCTTCACTAATGGACTTAAACAAGCCCGAATAGAGCCGTGAACCAGTCTGAGATGCCATTGGTGGTGCAGGCACCGGGCATAAACCCTCGAGCATTTGAACCACCTTGGTCATAGGAGGCCTTAGGTTCATATCGTCTTGTATACACCATAGAGCCACTTGTATAGCCACCGTCACTCGCTCATCTTTTTCATTGATTTTCATTTGCTGGTCGAAGATTTCTTGGATATTTCCTTCTTCCATCATCTTAAACGCATAAGACGGGAAATGGGATTTCTCGGAAATCATGGAGGAATCGTAGTTTTTTCGGCCCCCGATGATTTCAAGAAGCACCATTCCGAAACTATACACATCACTTTTTTCTGATATCGCATAACTTGTGATCCATTCGGGTGCTAAATACCCTCTTGTGCCTCTCATTGTTGTGAAAACATGGCTTTGTTCTCTTGTCATTAGCTTCGCCAAACCAAAATCCGACACTTTGGCCTGGAAATTGGAGTCAAGTAGTACGTTTTCGGGTTTGATATCACAATGAACAATCTTTACATCACAATCTTCGTGAAGGTATGCGAGTCCTTTCGCAGTACCAACCGCGATGTTATATCGTGTATCCCAATCAAGCAAGAACTCGGTTTTCTTCTTCTTGAAAATCCACCGGTCCAATGAACCATTAGCCATGTACTCGTAAACAAGGAGCCGGTGTAACCCTTCCGCACAAAACCCTTTTAGCCGAACTAAATTGTTGTGGTGAATCCCACCTATGATGCTCACTTCGGCTCGAAACTCTTTCTTCCCTTGACCGATCCCTTCTAACTGCTTCACCGCCAGCCGAGTGCCATCTTTTAACTCACCTTCATAAACTGACCCGAACCCACCTTGGCCAAGCTTCTTACTGAAGTTATCAGTTGCTTGTTGGAGTTCTAAGTACGAAAAACGAACTGGCATCCCAGATATAGTCTCCAAGAAGTTATCTTCTTCGGATGTATCATCAGGATTTTCAACCGAACCGTTCTTCTTCTTGTACCAACGAAACCCTATGAACACAAGGCTGAGAATCACAATCATTGTGACTATAACTATTGCAATCACCACGACCACCGAGTGTTTCATTTTTCCATGTGAAGAATGTGAAACTTTAACATATGTTTGATAACTTACACCATTTTTCGCGTTGATGAAGCTCCCAATCTGATCAAACAGATAGCAATTCCCAGATTTGCTGTCAAAGAACATAACCAAACAAGAACAGTTGCTCAAACACGAAGATTTGCAGCCTTCAAAGCTTGTCTTTGATGATGGTGCCATTAACCCAAGTGCCGAATAGGTCAAACCCTCGCCAGCATTGATAAGCTTCTTGGGATTTTTCGATGTGCTACAAGAGACAGGACTCGGCTTGCAGTTGATTTCATCGAGTCCAGATGGGCATTGACAAGTGTTTCCATCGTTACAAACGAGATAAGGTGAACAAGATTGAGGGGTACTACATGGATCACCGGGTATTTCAATAATTGCCGTGATTTTTCCTGGGAGATTATGGAATCTAATAAAACCATCGTCTTCTAAAACTGCAGCCCAGCTAGCATCTCCATCAGCACTATATTCTATCACAAATTGCCATATAAACACTTTGGTTTCATCAAAAAACCTCCATGAATTGGCATCAATTATGGCGGATTTAAGATTTCCACCCTCTTTGTTAATCGTCTTCCTTTTGTCCTTCCCCATAGCCCAATACGGTTGAGGGTTTTGATATCCAGCTGATAAAATCAAATCTCCAGACTTGATTTCAAAAGAAAACGTGAAATTGTTTCTGGGGTTGCTTACCAGTTTCATTCCTTCGTTGAACTCTTGATTTGGCATAAGGGTGTTTGTGGGATGGCTAAAACTTTGCCAAACAACACCACCATCCTTTCCAACGAAAACCAAGTTTCCAGAATCAAGCAATTCCATGGTGGAAACCCCTTTCTGGCTAGTGTTTGTTGACCAAATAACTTTCCCTTTGCTTTCAATGTAAGCATTGCCATCATTATCAAACACAAAGTTATCAGAATTACTAACTGGTAAACCTCTATTTGCGGACCAAATGATTCTTGAACTCACAATGTGAATGATAACAACAGTGAATGAAGTGATGTCGTTATTGGCATTGAAACCAAACCCGAAATTTGAGCTATTTGAAACAAGGAACAAGCCATTGTTATCAATATACTGCATTTGAGAAACTTTGAAACCAGGACTCACTTTGGCAATTTTTCGAACACTTGATAGGCATGATTGAGGTAAGAATAACAAAAACCAACAAATCACAAGGAGACAAAAGAATAACCAAGCTCTCATGATCATACAGCAAAAAAAGTCAAATTTAGCTGTTTTTCGTTTTGTTTCTTAATCAAATTTCCAAGGATTTAAAAAGGAAATTTTGGATCTTTCAGTTGACTAAAAAATAATCAAGATGAAGCACAGACACGAGGGAAACATAACCAAAATGAAAGTACACAATGAACAAAAATCAGCTAAAAACAAGAATAAATTCTCTCATTTTCGCTAGAAACCTCAAAAGTACATCAAAATAAACAGGATTCAGAACTGGATCAGAAGAAAGAAAACCCTCACCTAAAAAGCTTCATGGGTAGTCTTCATTTTGGATAAAGCAGCATAATTCATTCAATAAGACATACAATACAATGTATTTTTGTTCATTCCAGCACATGCCAGCACAGAGAGAGAGAGAAGAGAGTTTAATAGAAATAGAGGAGATGAGAAGAATTCGTTACTGCTGAGGTCAAAGAAATAGAAGATCTGGGGTTTCGAAATTCGAACCTTTACATATACATGTATACGAAATCTGTGTGGATGACAGCAGATCGATCACGAGAGAGGTGGAGTTGAAAATTCATTTAGGGAATGGTGGGACTAAAAAATGAAAACTGAAAATGATGAAAATGTGGATATAATGAAAGGAAATTTATTTATTTCTGTATTTACTTATTTAAATAATTTATAATTGTAACATCTGTTAAGTTATGAGATTTAATATTACGGATTATTTTTTTATAATTAATGAGAAAATAATATGTGCAAATAAAATTACTTAGTACATGTGTTTTCAGATTAAATACTTTGATAAGTAAATAATAAAATTATTAACATATCTTTATTTAGATTGTTGTTAAAAGCATATATATGATATCCTAATAATTAATTTATATAAATGAAATATAAGAATTGAATTGGGATAATGCGATAGGTGGTGGATGAGACAAAGGAATTTAATGAAGGAAGGTCAAAGCTCTGCCCAACTAACTTAGTACCCGCCATGATTAAAAGCATATATAATAAATTCAATTGAATATCAAAATTAAAAGAGAGAAAATACGTATTCTATATTTGAAGTGTTGAATTAAATAGACGTACATTAAGGTATCTTTATTAAGCATGTATAATTTTATATTTTCGAGGGTGTTTGTGTTGGGTTTTTATCATAACAAACTATCATTTAGTCATGTATAACAAAATAAACGTCACTTTTATTAATAACATCAATAAGCTATCTAATTTATATAAATAAAAAACAAATAAAGCATACATATTATGTTTTAGAAGTTTCACTTTTTAATGTCTGGATTCTAGCAAGCTAAAAGGAGTAAACCATCTCATATTGTGACACCATCTCAAAATCGTGTTATTAGTATTAAAGAATATAGATTAGGGTTTAGTATAAGATAGTCAAACCTTAATGGGCTTTAGCCTATCTATACAATACGGCTGAACTATCATATACTAAACCCTAATCTATATTCGATTATTGTCTAATAAACAGTACTGGACTATCTTATACTAAACTCTAATATATATTTTATAATAATTAGACCATATCCGGGAAAAAAATAAAATTTAATGAATCAAAATCTCCGTTTCATGTTTGTGTGTGTCGCAAATAAAACCAAAAGAAAGAAAATATGCTTCTTATTTATGGTCTTAGGCCGTAGGTAGCCGTGATGTTTTGAGAAAGTATAGGTGTGACCGCAAATGATCCATGTTTAAAGGGGACCCAACTTTTTTTATGTAACGGCTGGTATATTTTTTGTCGGAGCTAAACACTTCAATAAAGTTTCTATAGAACAAGATGAGTTCTCATATCCGAAACTACACTTCCAAAAATACATAACTTTGTAAAAACATAAACATTGTTAAAATAGTCTTTTTAGAAAATAAGGCTTTGACTATGAGCTGTCTTCACTTTGCAGCCATGTAAGCAAAGTTGTTTGTAGTAGACATGATTACCTTTTCTTCTCGGAATCTAAATCTTCAATTAAAGAAACTACTAGTTGTTTCTTAAGGTAATAAACAAACTGATACAGAAGTGTAGAATGGAGGGTTGAATACACAACTCAACTAATATGAGCAAATCAAACTCAAATTGAGTGCTTTCATTAATTAAACCAAGATTTAATATACGGAAGTAATGAAATCTTAATTCAACACACTGATTACAATTGAACTCTCTCTCACTCTCTCAATCCAACAAACTAGTTGCTAGAACTTGTTATGTTATTTCAACTGATGAACACATAAAACAATTATTACCCTAAATAAACTTTGAACGTATCAAGTGACGGACTAAACAGATAACCTTCAAACACATTAGGAAGTTAACCTTATACTACGTCTACGGATAAACATATAAACTAAGAAACTAAGACTTATCCTAATATGTTAATTTAAACTAACATATCTATACATCCACATAGATATTTTGGATAACTCTATCTTCAGTCTTGAGTGTTCAATCTTCAATCTTCTTATCCATTCATAGATAGGAAGTTAAGAATTTAAAACACATTTAAACTCTTGTTAGGTTGACTTTCCTTTGAAGCTGAGTTATTTAGTTTGAGACTCATCAAGGTGAGTATTTTAACCAAACATTTGTTTTCTATGTATACCTACACGTAGATATTCATACTCAACTTATAAAATCATTCAAGTTCTATATAACATATATAGGAACTCTATTTCTAATCTGGAGCTGAGTACTCAGCTTAAGCTAACTAGTCATAATTTAGTTTAACACTTTTAAACCTTATATGTCAAGCTTTATTTTGTCTCGTTAAATCTAAACCGATTATGTAATTTGCCTAGCAAACTGCTCCTATTTGATGATGACAAAATCTCTAATCAGCTTGAAAACACTTAGTCGAATTATGTTGTTAAATCTTGAAGTTACCAAGATTTACTTGAACTGGTCAAATTAGTTTGTAACACCCAAAATTCGGAAATTTCCTAATTAATTAAATTAATAGATAAGTGTTATATTATAACGGGTTGCCTATTTTGAGACTAGGAGATGTTTACAAACTAGAGGGGTTAGAGCTGTCAAAATAAAAGATAAAAGGTTGAGGGGTCACATATGTAATTAAGCCATATATATAAATATAAATATAACAATATATATGTGTGTGTGTATGTGTGTGTGTTTGTGTGTGTTTTGACTTTCTTCCTAGTTAAACAAACACCAAATACATACATATATTCATATGTACGCATGGCTGCCTCTCTTCCTTTGCGATTTTGACATCAGAAATCAGTATATTTCTATAAGTTTTAGTAGCATAGCAATCCTAGAATCTTCAAGGTATGAGTTGTTGATTAATTTCTTGACGTTAGTGGGTCAAAAGATTGATTAAAGGATCAAAGTATGATTATTGTTGTTATTATGATGTTATTAGTTGTTTGGGGTGTAGGAAAACACCTGTATAATGTTAGAAACCCATTGGAATTGTCAAAATTAAGTTTTGATTACTTTTGGCCGGAAACAGCTAGTAACTTGGCAAAACTGCTGTTATAGGTTAAAGGGCAGGGGTGTGCTCCTCAAGAACACACCATACCCCAGGGCGTACATGAGGAGGCATGGGTGTGACTCAAAGGGTACGGGCATGCCCTACTACAAACAGGACCAGGGTGTGCCTCGTCACCACGGGGGTACCTGTATATAAGGCACGGGCGTGTCTACATTAAGCACGAGCAGTTTTCATGTGACGAGTTATGCTATGTGTTTAATACCTTATTTGTATATTATGAGTAGGATGTTATTGTTGGCATACACTCTGAGATATTTCTGGCATAGCATTGTGTTTATAACTGATTGTTGATGTAAGTTTTCTAAACTCTGATTCATATGTGTAATATGTGTGATGCATTGCAATGTGTATTATTGATTTGAGAATCAAAGTGATGGTAGCATGCTCGTGAAGTTGGGGTTACAAGCAGCATTTAGCCTTGTGGGCGGTTCTAAGATTATGCAGTACTGTATCCATAAGACCAGTGTGATATCTGCATATGATTATACATGTACGTATATGATTTACATTTTAGCATCCTCCTAAGCTCTTGTAGCTTATCAGATACTCTCTTTTGTTTTGAAGGTTGTGATAACACCAAGGGTGAGGCCTCGGTTTGACTGTTGGCTGAGTAAAATATCTTTTGTAAAAATAATGCTCTTTTTGTGCAATTGAAACCACTTTTGTCTTAGTATACCTCCTTTCTACAAACCCGAGGTATTTATACAACTTATGCTTCCGCTAGCTTTTCTAAACATTTACGATTATTACAAATGAGGTTTATTTAGGTATTACTTGTGTT
>JAUEJL010136737.1:0-10982 GCA_032274825.1 Drosophyllum lusitanicum | reverse complement strand
AAGAACTAGTTTTAATCAATAAAGATGATGAACTAACAATTATCAGTTGATGTATATACCAAAAAATGATCAAATAACCATCTCTCTTACACTTTTTACTTTAATTTCCTTTTTATTTGATCTTATCCCTATGTATATATATATGTGTGTGTGTCTATTCGGAGGTTTTGGTTCAATCATTTCCACTTGCATTTTGCCTTAAAAGAACAACGATATGGCTTGGCCTACTTGACTTCCATTCCCTCTTGTAGCTTAAAATTATAAACCGCGCATGCGGGGCTAGTATCCTATTATGCTAACCAAAACCGAACCGTGTCCTTAGGGTACTTGAACCATTACTGACTTGGTACTAGCAGTGGAATCATGATTACCCTGTTTTGCATGTAACTAAATAACTATATAACATCACACACTTCCTGATGAATTTTTAAAATTACCATAACTTTAAGCTGAAATCAAGCAATGTAATTTGAGGTCGTGGTAAATTCTTACTACTATTTTATGAAGACCTACAATAGATAAACAAATACTTAAAAATCCCCTAATATGTTTCACAATTGTAAAACACATACGAACAAACACACACAATCGATGAACACATACTTAAAAACACCAGTTTATTTATGCACATAAAGTCTCAAGGAAAATAGTTACAAACACACACGATCGATGGCATACAAAATGCAAAATAATCAAATAATCAGTTTGTTCGTATGTATTTGTTCAAACTGATTATTTAATTATTGTGATTTTACTCTTTAAAAATCAATTAATCTACTTTGCTAAGCACTCAAAAAGCTAATTATCTGATTATTGCGATACGAAATAGCATAATCAAATACAAACACTATTATTCAGTAGCACATTATCTTACAACTGATTATCTGATTCTGATTTTTAAAAACGAATAATCTATTTTCAAATCATAATCCCAAACACCCCTTAATATATTTAAAATCATGTAAAAGTTTTAATGAGAGTAAAAAGACAAAAATACCCTCATGTGCAATACACTTAACGAAGTAAATTAACATAAAACGTTATAAATGACTATATTCATAACAAAATGGTAATTAAAGGAGCAAACTTAAAACTTTTTAAAAAATGACTAAATATACAATTTGTGATTAGTTAAAAGATCATTTATGAAATTAACTTTATAATATATATTAAAGATTAAAGTTTGATACGCTATTTCGTTTTGTTTATTGTTAATTACTAGTTGGTTACAATTAAAGAATGTAATGTTAATTTTGTATTTCTTTTATAGGAAGTAGGAACATGTTGTATACTGTAATGATACTTAATATATATATAGTAGGTGTTGACGTCGTAACAGTCATGTAACAATTACATACGTAGATATGTTAAATTATATCTTTCAATTCCTTTTTAATTATTAACTTTGTAAGAGAGGTGATATATATCCTATTATTTTCTTCAATTTATTTTTATACTCATAACATCAATAGAAGTATCAAAATCAATCGAAGATGTGAGGAAAAAAAATTAATAAATTTCACGTGTCATATTATAATGCGTAGTAGTAAAAAATAGAGTATATATCATTTTTCTAAATACTAACCTTGACCACTATGTACTCGATCCAGAGAGTTTGTATTAGTTTACTTTTCTAATCTATAAACTTATTATAATCTCAACAAGTTAATTTGTAAGCCAGATTTTTGGACTTATAATATGATTTATTAAAGTTCATAAATTCATGTTTAAAACTCATAAGCCGGAAAGGGTTGACAAATGAGCTGATTCAAAAATCATACAAGTTAATAAGCTAGAAAATGAGTTAATACAAACACCCTTTGGGGTGAAGGGTATAATCACTTTTTAATCCTTTTCACCCGATTGTCCACGTAAGCTTTATATATACCTTTCACTCTATCCTTCTCTATCTTTCTATCTTATTAAAACATAGGTAATATTCAATTTTTTATTTCACCCTCCCTCTAACCTTTTCAAAAATTAAACTATCTACAAAAATTATATGAATATCTTTAAAGCATTAATTAAAATTAAAACACATACAAAGAAAAAGAGTTTAGTTTCTGTAAATGTATTAAACTTGTCATCTTTTACTATTGTATGTACCGAACTTTAAAACTTACCATTTAATGTATTAGACTATCAAAATGTACCGATTAACGTATCGGTTTACCTGCTAAATGGGTAACCGGTAATTCACTCCTTTTTTATTTAACTTTAAGTCACTCATTTGCCACATAATATTTACCCCTATTTTTTATTAATTCTAAAAAACAATCTTGTGTTTCATCTAGAGGAACACATAGAACACAAAGCTGGGAACAATTTTTGAACTTGAATATGTTATAAACAAAATAAAAAAACACATATGAACAAAATTGTTGATAAGAATTGGTGTGATGAATCGTTTAAACTATCAAAACTTAATAGCTCGATGGAAACCCTAATCGGGAACAATAAGAATCATAAATCGCAGAAGAAGAACAAGATGAATTGCAAATTGTAGATGAAGATAAAACCTAGATTGGGAGCACATGAAGAAACGCACACCAATTTAACATATGAATATGAGTCCAAAATTACCAGATCTGAAATGCACACCAATTTAACCCTCGAAGAAGATGAAGAAACGCACATATGTAACCCTCGAAGAAGATGAAGAAACCCACATCTGTAACCCTCGATGAACATGAAGAAACACACATTTGATTTAACCCTCGATGGAGATGAAGAAACACACATCTGAATCCATCCCCAAATCTTGATAACAGATGAAAACCATGTATTTTTTCGAAGATGAAAACCCTTTAGGAGGTGTTTGTTTTAGCTTATTTTATGGGCTTATTATCTTATTTTTAAGGCTTATGAAAAACATAGTGTTTGGTTAAGCTTATTGTATTAAGCTTATAAGCTTATTATTATTATTTTTTTTGTAAATAAGCCCTTTTTCATAAGGTCTTTGATAATAACTTTTTTTTTTAGGTGAGCTTATTTTTATATTTTCATAAGCCCTTTTACATTTTTACCCTTGATTTTGCCCTTTTCCCCATATATATACTATTTGTCTTTCCCTTTTTAGTCATTTTACAAATATAAGTTAAGCCAAACACACTTAATAATAATAAAAGAACTTATTATTTTATAAGTTATAAGCTAAGGCAAACACTTTTTTATGTAATAAGTTCATAAGCTATTAAGCTCGTAAGCTTAAGCTAAAAAAAAGAAAAGCTTACCCAAACACCCCCTTAATCTGCTATAGATTGATGAAGATGAAAAATGAAATTTATGAACATGAATGATGAATGATGAGATCAATGAAAACCCTTAATCTGTTCATAGATTTATTATTATTATTATTATAGAATTTGTTTTGTTTTAAATCATTTTTAAAGAAGAAAAGATACATCACTAGCCATCTCATCATCAGATCATCTCCATGTCAACTTAACTGGTGCCACATCAGCAATTAACTTTCTATATCAGGTTCAATACATTAATTGGTACGTTTTGATAGTTTGATAAATTAAATGGTAAGTTTTAAAGTTTGGTATATACAATAACAAAAGATGACAAGTTGGATACATTTATAGGAACTAAACCCAAACAAAAATACATGACACATCAAAATAACATACAACTAGTCCTCCATATTGGATATATAGATGTTTGTAATATGTTTCATGGGATTCGGATGAAAGTTATTATGTATTTCTTGTCAATGCAGATCTCGAAAAGTGTTTCAATAACTTTTGTTGAAACAACCTTCTTTGGTTGGGAGATCATTTTTGTCAATAGGCCATGCTTGCAGGGTTTTGAACTATACCCCAACGAATATTAGGGACACCAATCTAGGTATATCTCATCGATAAGATAATGTCTGTATTGTACTCTGTTAACCTAAAATGGTATGTTGGGTGCTTTTCTGTATAAGACATCACTAAATAATGATGACTGAGCGAGGACGTTGATGTTGTTACTACGAACGCTATCAAATAATGCATGTCAAATCCATAAATCTTCCAAGACTATCATTTCCAGCATAATCGTCGAATGCTCATGACGGTCTCTCATGTATTGATCTCGTCATGTCATTGGGCAATTCCTCCACACTCAATGTATATAAATATTGGTGCCTAGCCATGCACAAAATATATTTTGGATTCATGTGTCGAGTACAAAAGTTGTATATCGCTAACAGTCGGCTTATACAAATATTCTAGGCATTTAACTGAATAATAATACACCCACAAAAGTTTTATAGACTTTCGCGTGAAGTTCATTAGGAGATATATATTGAGGTGCTCATTGTATGAGTTTGGAATGGCACGCATGCTAGGTGACGTGCTGCGAATGCTTTCGCACTTTTGTAATGTATTAAAACTCCTTATGGTTCTAGCTTCCAAACATTATCTATATATATACAAAATTGAAATTATCCCTCCATATCATTAACTATTCATATGAATAGTTATGATCTCATTAGAATCCTTGTTCACAACATCTCATCACCATAAGGAGATTCTCAACAAAGTAATTCCACACGAGATCATCATGTGTAGCTTCATAATCTCTTTGTAGTTTCTAGATTATTTCTTCTATTTATTGGCCCTCTTGATTTGTATCATATTGTAAAAAGTAACATAACTTGTACAATTGTTGAGAGAACTTCTCCATTACAAATTTTAGGGTATACAATTGTGTGTAACTTCAGCTTTTATGTAGCTTCACGGTCTCTATTTAGACATAGAGTCGAACTTAATGATGAAAATGAAAAAGCCATTTTATTTGAGAAGATTTTAAAGATGAAGAGGTTTGTATAATTTAAAAGTGAGAGAATATGTAAATATAAAACATAAGTAAGAGAATGAAATTTATATAGAAACAAAAATTAAAGTTGCTCAAGGGTAAAAAAGAAAGACGTTGGCATTAGTAAAACGTGGAAAATTTGGAGCATGTGTAAGCCGCTGGTTATGACAACGTCGTAATCATTGGCCATCCTGATACGGTATGGGGTGGCGAACTCACGGACCTTGATTGATGATTGATTTTGTCAACCTTGCTCGATATGGGGTTCACTCTTATGACTTAAGAGCATATTTTCTTTTTGGGTAAATTGCATGTAAATACGATAAATGTTGTCTTAACTATCATTTTATACAACTAACTTATTTTTTTAAAAAAACACAAGAATATTTTATAAATTTACTATAGTATACAAACAACTACAACTTCTTAGATTGTATTTTTTATTAAAATTTTTTTGATTGTGTAAATATAATTGATATAAAACGTTAGCGCCCCAACTGGCTTCCGCCTTCATTTTACCCTTTATTTTTTGGTTTTTGTAAACACGTTTTTGACACTGTTAATGATTTTTTTTCATAACAATAAATAAATAAAATTACATAATTATAAAATTAATGAAAATGAAGGGAGAAAACAAATGAAGTCAAGTGTAGCACGTTGGCTGTACAGTGTCCTCCACTCACCAACTTCCTTCATATTCTCACGAAAACCGCCAATCTCAACGAACCGCCGGGACCCCTCAAAATCTCCAGATTCTTCGTCAATATCTTCCCGAAATCTCGCATATCATAATCACAATGTGGTTTCCCTCCATCATTCCATTGTTCAATTTGTTTTAAATCTCCATGGATCGACTTTTCTTTCGATCCAAAGAAGTAGACGACCAGCAACAATCACAACCACCGATCGAAGAAATTTTATCCCTCCCCATCGTTTTAACGGATCGAATACGTCACGCCGTCGACGAGTCAAAATCCTACAAACTCGAATGCGCCGACGTCGGGAAACATGTTGATAGTCTATCTCAGATGCTCCGCTCTGCCGTTCGGTTAGCCGATTCCACTCCTTGGCTGTACGAACGTCCAGTCCGCCGTATACTTACCGACGTTGCCGGAAACCTAAACCTTGCTCTGTCGTTAGTCCGGAAGTGCCGCCGCCGCGGTATCTTCCGCCGATTCGTCAGCATTGTGGCTGCTGCGGATTTCCGGAAAGTGTTTAACCTACTCGACGTATCGATTGGTGACATGAAGTGGCTGCTGAGCATCTTTGACAGCGGTGGAGAACCCGGAGACACCGACTGCGGTGGAGGTATTATTCTCACTTTACCGCCAATTGCTAGTAACGATCCGATTTTAGCATGGGTTTGGTCGTATATAGCTTCGCTGTATTTATGTTCATTAAATCTTAAAATTGAAGCTGCACATGAATTGTCTACGTTAGCCCGTGATAGTGATCGAAACAAGAATATTATAGTAGAAGAAGGTGGCATTTCGCCGTTGTTAAAGCTTTTAAAAGAGGACTTATTGCCTGAAGCCCAAATTGCGGGTGCCATGGCACTTTATAACTTAGCTAATAATCAAATTAGGGCCAGGTTAATTTTCAATGAGCATGGTGTCCCAATTATAGTACAGGTTTTTCGAGATTCCCCGATGTTGGTTCAAGTCCAGGTTGCGAAATTGATAGCAAGAATGGCAGAACATGATAGTGTTTCCCAAGAGGGTTTTGCTAGAGAGAATGTGATCGGGACACTTGTTACATTGTTGTCATTCGACGTTTTCATAGATGATAATGGTGGTAAAATCAATAAGTTGTTGAGAAAAAGTATTGATTCAGCTATTGAAATTAACAAACGAACATCGATTTTGTCTTCAAGCTATAGTAACAAAGGAGATTTATCTTCCTCTGTATGGCCGAAGAACAGGAAAGAGATTCAAAAGGAGCCATCTCGGGTAATGTTTGAGTTCAAGACCAATTGTTCTGGAGCACTATGGATGCTTGCTAGAGGCAATGTTGCAAACTGTAAGAAGATAACAGAGACCAAAGGGTTACTTTGTTTGGCTAAGCTTATTGAGAGAGAAAAAGGAGAATTGCAGATTAATTGTTTAATGACGGTAATGGAAATCACAACTGCAGCTGAACACAATCCTGACATTAGAAGATCAGCCTTCAAGACTAATTCTCCGGCTGCTAAAGCGATAGCCGATCAGCTTCTTAGACTGATTAATCAATCAGATGACCCTGTAATTAAGATTCCGGCCATCAGGGCAATTGGTCATTTGGCTCGAACATTCCCTGCCAGAGAGACTTACGTCATTGGTCCTCTGGTCAAACAGCTTTCTCACAGGAATGCAGATGTGGCCACAGAATCAGTCATTGCTCTTGGGAAATTCACATGTTCGGAGAATTATCTTTGTGCAGAACACTCAAAGAGTATAGTTGACTTTGAAGGAGTCCAACCTGTGATGAGATTGTTAAGGGGGAGTGAGAGGTGTCAGTATCATGCTTTGGTTCTTTTGTGTTACCTTGCAATGCATGCTGGAAACATCGAGTCATTTCAACGAGCAAGACTTTTGACTGCTTTGGAAGGGGCAGACAAGTCTGTTGCTTATCAGTATACTGAGTTGAGAGAATTGGTTGCACAGGCAGTTTATTATCTCAATATGTCTTGTTCTGGTATGATTCTTCCTCAAAGGCAGTCTTATTCGCGTTGATGAAACATACAAGGCTGGTAAATACACTTAGACTAACATTGTAAATACCAGGAATGATTGTTTCTATTGATCAATGTTTGCTTTTCTCTAAAAATAGTTCCGGTTTGTTTGCTGCTTCTTTATTTTATTGAATATGTGGAATTATTAGAGGTGGTACAAACCCATTTAGTTATGAATTGGTCCACATAGGTTTTGTTTTATCTCAAACATGTCGATTTAAATTTTTAGCTAAAAAAGAAGGAAAATTTTGTTCCTTCCTACTTCATCCTCCTACTAACCACAATATGACATGTGTAATCCACTAATTCTATTTCTCACCTCGTTCATTGTTTTTGACATTTGTGTTGATCTTGTGAGTATGAGTATAAGTAGGAAGATTTTGTAGGAGGAAAGTTGGTTGACCAAGTCAAACGTATTGTATTTCCTCCAAAGGATAGTTTGAATGCAAACTCTTCTAAATCATTCTATTAAATTATTTATTAATTACTTTAATAGTTTTATCCTGAAATCACCAATTAATGCATTCATTGTGAATAAAAGATGGACCATAAATGAAAGTGACCCATTTCAACCTGATAGCCAACCCGCCTTCTGGCGAACCTTGCAGCCTTTAGTTATACTTTTTTTGCATGTTCAGAACATCTTTATATAGGATATGTACAGCACATAGAGAACAAGTTACTAAACCGCTATTGTGGTGTGTATTATGGTTATACAACCCATTTATACAATTGGGCTGGCCCAACTATACAAAGTTTAATAGGTCCAGAATATCTGATACAAGATGAAAGCAACACAGATCATTTAAGGTGTTCCCATGATTTTAGTCATTCAAAGGCCTGTTCTTGAAAAGTGCATAGTTCACATAAGCTGCAGGCCTGCAGTTGTCCCCAAAGCCACGTATAAAACAGGTATGCTTCTACAGTTCTACTGCTTTATATCATCTGACCCTTTTGGAAGTGTAAATTCTAAAATATCTGTTTAAAATTTATTTTAGGTAGTTTGGTTTGTTCTAAAACACGGTTGAACATAACACTAGAAAAAACAAACCACAAATTACTTCTCACAAATAAAATAAATTCTTCAGATGATTAGTCACCGTCATCATCTGTTGTGTTATGTTTTTTCCTGTCCCACAGATGAAATTTGTTGGAGAGTCTTGCTGAAAATGTTTAATGTATTAAGAACACAATAATACAAATAATGTTTCTCATATTCATTATTTAAGGCGTATAGGGTACGTAAGACCTATAAATGTTAAAAAAGAATTATAGCAAATAATAATTTTATTATATATATTAGTTAGGACAAACCCATTTGCTAATTTTTTTATAATATGACAACCCTTCCTAACGAGAATCAAGCATGAGAGCCAATCATCATGTGCTTGACCTTTTATAAAGTCAACTTGTGCAGCTATTTGAATGAAACCTAGACAAACAAAAACCCATGAGAAGTAAGATGGCCAAGTTTTCCCCAATATTAGCAATTCTGGTGTTTTTCTTTCTATCATTTCTTCATTCCAATTTGGCCGTTCCTCCAGGTAGATTATGTAAGTATTAGGGCCAATTCGTTAAGCTTTGTATTGGTAATGTTGTTGCATACTAGCTATATATTATATATATAATGCCTAGTTTTGTTGTTTGTATGTTTTTTCGGGGGCCGACCTTTGGCTGACTTAAAATTTTAGGGGTGTTATTCTTTTTTCGGGTTATTCAAGTATTTCATTTTTGGAAAATACCTGATAACTAAACCCAATAAGAATTCGGTTTATTCGGGTTTGTGTTAATTAGTTTGTTTAGGATAGGGTCTTAAACGGGATAACTATATAAGAGTTCGTTGATTTTTTTAGGTTGGGCTTTTTTTGAGCTCCACTTTTATTGTTGTTGTTAGGCTCATGGGCTGTAAGTTTTTATCTGATACATATATAGGGTTCGAGTACACCTGTACAAGGTATAAACTCTCTTTAAATCAGGAAGGCCCTCGATCACAAGAAATGATTATAAGATTTTCAAAACTTTGATCCTAGCTCATTCTCTCACTCGGTGGTGAAAGTAAAGTATCTAGGTTGATAACCAACTTAGCCATCTGGCTTGTTGGGTTTAAATATATATTGTTTAAATTAAGAAATGATATCTTTTGTTTTTTTAAATAACATGTGTTTATCTGGGTAAAATATATAGATCATAATTAACTATTTGGATTGTGTAAATATATATATATATATATATATATAGATAATGGTTGTGGGTACACTCCAAGATCAAGAGACTTGATTCAAGCATGGCAAGAGAAGGTCGTGGTTTTTGAAAGCCGAAGAAAGCTAAGAAGTAGATCACGACCACCAGCACCGAAGCCCAGCAATATTCGAAATCAAAAAATAAAGTAACGCTTGTATATATGCCTTCATTTTGATGCATATTAGTAAATAATCAACCATATATATACTCGTCTGATCAAGTTCGGTAACCACCGTAACAGAAGCCGCCGAGCAAAAGTCAAAATTTCAACATCGTTCTTCCGCCACCACGTACCTTCAGTTTAAAGTACATATATAATATTTTCGACTTGACTTCAAATACAAGCTTTAATTTATCCATGTTGATGTTCTATTGATTAATATGCATGTCCAGTATCAAATGCAATATCATTTGAAATACACACACAAACACACGGAGGTTCAATTAAGTGAGAATGGGAGACTCAATCTCAACCGTCGATCTAAAAAGCCGCTTAAAAATTCACGCGGTGACAATTTTGTAATTAATCACAGTTTTATAATGTTTGACATGTTTCATATATGAAACAAAACATGTTTCATATCTGAAATGACATTTGTTTGATTTTTATTCCTCTTGTCATCTTTCATGACTGAAATATTAAAGAAAAAAAGTCAACGTTTTACTTTTTTCTTTAATATTTCAGATCTGAAATAGGTTTGTTTCATGTCTGAAATATCAAAGAAAAAAAGTAAAAACAGTACTCTTTTATAACTGAAATATTAAAGAAAAAAGTCACCGCTTCACTTTTTTTTATATTTCAGAACTAAAATACTACTGTTTCATGACTGAAATATCAAAGAAAAAAAGTAAAGTAACAAAGTATAAACAAACATATACTTGATTCATATCTGAAATATTAAAATAAATATATATATCAATAATTCATTCTGAAATATCAAAGAACTGTACACGATCGTTGCGATTAATTACAATATTGTCACCGCGTGATTTGTTTAGATCGACGTCCAGATGGGATGGCTGAGATTGAGTTTCTCATTCTCATTTGAACCATCTCATATATATATGTATGTATTTGTTATATTCTTGTTTCTTTTACTTAAACTAGCTAAGCAACCCGTGTGTCAACACGGGGGATGATATAAGTTAAATTTAAACTTATATAGCTTTAAGGAGTACTAACACGTATAGTAAAAATAATTAGAAATAAATTAAAGCAATTCCG
>JAUEJL010136726.1:0-10982 GCA_032274825.1 Drosophyllum lusitanicum | reverse complement strand
TCTTTGGTATAGTTGTTTCAAGGTGTATTAAGGTATCCCTCACACTTTAAGCTTAAGGATTTAATTCATGTTATACATCATTTTGTTTTTTTAATTTTAACCCTTGATAAAGTTTCACTTTTTACCCTTCAGTTTTTATAAGTTACATTTGATTTCATAACATTACTATATAATGTAACCCAATGCCCCCATGTATATAATGTAATCAACAAATGCAGTAGTTGCGTTAACCTAAACAGTGTCTACGTATGCTAACTTTAAACAACGATTTAATATATTATACTATATGTAAATTAACTACTAAGAATATGATTATTTGAATATCACCCGACACAACATGCGAGCTTGATATACCTTGTTGTATACAATTGGTAACCTGATTACTAGGTTACCGGTTATTTTTTCTATTTTTGAATTTTCTGAATTAGGATATTCATATGTTCTTGTTGTTCTTCAAGGTATTCTTCAAGCTTATCATTCAATAGTTGTTGATGAAAAACAAATCAAAACAAAATTGATTTATACAACTAATAAGAATATGCATATATGTAAATAATAGTTGGTGATGAAGAACAAATCAAAACAAAATCAATTTTTAACTAAAGCAGCCTATTACAGATCTTGAAGCAACAGATTTTGAACAAATTTGGATTACAAAACAAAAAATCGAACAAATTTGAATATGCAGATATGTAAATCGAACAAACACAAAACCTCGATCTGAAAACCCTACCTCGATTGAAGCAACCGATGAAGATCTAAACTCGGGAAGGATGAAGAATAATCAAATTGATTTGTTGTGCAGATCTAAAGTTTCAAAGCGTAATCTTCGATTCAGAAACCCTAATCGCTCCAAACTTGATAAAACCTTGTGTAGATCTAAAGTTTCGAACAGACCATTGGTCCTTTGTGTGCAAATCGCCGCTATGGTGAAGAGGATACAACTTCAACTTTTTGGTGAAGAGGATTAAGCACACAACTTTGGCGAAGAACATATATCTTGAAGCTTTGGTGAAGAAAACATATCTTGAAGCTTTGGTGAAGGAGATCAAGCTAATCGGTTGCTTCAATCGGTTAGGGTTAATCTAAGTTGGGATTAATCCAAGATGCTTCGAGATCTATAATTGGTTAGTGTAAATTGTTATAAAAAAATTGGATTACAACCCATTTTTGGTGAAGAGGATACAACACCTATCAAAATATAAACAAAATAAAAAAAATAATTAAAAAAGGGTAAAACCTGCAATAACATGTGAGTTGTATACAATGGACCGATTTTAAAAGTTGATCTTACTTTTAGTCTTTTAGATATAAAATAAAGTTTATTACATAAAAATAAAATATTAACAAATCACCCGAGCTATATCATGTATGGTTTACGGTTTACCCAAATTTTAAGGGGGTGTTTGTTTAAGCTTTTTTTTAAGGGCTTAAGCTTATGAGCTTAAGAGCTTTTGAGCTTATGAGCTTATAAGCTTTTGAGAAAAAAAAGTGTTTGGATTAGCTTATAACTTATGAGTTAATAAACTTTTTTTAAAAATATAGAAAATGACCAAAAAGGGCTTCTTTACATTAGCTTATTAATGTATAATGACTTAAAAGAGGGTATAAAGGTAAAATTGTAAAAATAAGCTCACATGAAATAAAATAAGCTAGTTCAAGATGGCTTATGAAAAATGGCTTATTTTGTTAAAAATAAGCCAATAAGCTTAGCCAAATACCTAAAACATAATAAGCTTAAAATATAAGCTCATAAGCTAATAAGCCAAAATAACAAGCTTAGACAAACACCCCCTAAAACCATGCTTTAAAGTGAGTTAGAACGTACGATCATCTCAAATAGTTGATGTTGGTTGTACTTTAACTTGAATATAGATAGTCACCGGACAGCAGAGGGGAAAAGAAAGACAGCGGCGCCACGGCGGCAGCCACCGTAGAACGAACATTCCTCAAATGGCCGGTAGAAGTTACATCCCATCAGATGGATTAAAACCCAGACAAGACTCCCATTCTCGCCGCTCCCTAATCGAATCTCCCCCTCGTCGTCACCTCGTCGACGACCGCATCGCCGTCCATCACCGTGAAGTTCAATCACTTCTCTTTGACAACCAACGCCTCGCCGCCACTCACGTCGCCCTTAAGCAGGAGCTCTCCGTCGCCCTGCAGGATTTCCGTCATCTATCATCTGTGGCCGGAAACATAAAGGCCGAGAGAGCCGCCGAAGTGCGCGAGGTTTTCGAGAAGGCTGTTAAGATGGAGGCGGAAGTCAGATTGATCGATGAATTAAGCGCTGATCTTGTTCAGGTTAGAGGAGATGTACAGAAATTGAATTCAGAGAATAAAGATCTTAAAGAGAAATTGGGTAAGATTCACGACGATCTTGCGAAAGAGAGAGCCAAAGGGCATCAAATTCCGATGATCGAAGAGGAGATTGAAGCCATGCACAAAGAACTTCAAAGAGGAAGGTTTGATTTTTCCCTCATCCATTTGTTTATTGTTGTCATCAGAAACATTCTCCATTGTTAAATATTGATCAAATCATATATTTTCCTCTTTAAGAACCTAAATTTTATCTGAAAGCAATTACCTGCTATCATAAAAACCAGGTAATCAGACATATCTATTTTAGGGACAAGCAACTCATTGCCTAATTCTCCAAATTTCATTAAAGGCAGGTGATATAGGTGCTTGGCCTGATGAATATAAAAACTGAATGGCAAATATGGTTGACCACCCCCTTAAAGATCATATAATTCTCTTTGTCAATCTGTGAAATATTTAGTTATCAGAAGGGTTGACTGGATAAACTTATCAATTTATAATTAGGAAATGGGTACTGATATTATTATTATTATTATTCTCACCTCTGGATATGGTGATTATAAAACGAGAGGTTTTATATCTTCAGTCCTATTTATCCTCCTACACACTTGATCAAGACAAGTGTCAGAATCAAAGATGATATAATGAAAGGGAATTAGTGCATTACACATGTCGGGGATGAAGTAGGAAGATATAGAGTTTTTCTTATAAAACTAAACAAAATTCAGCATGTAAGCCGCAGTGAGGACTCGGTAAGGATAAAGCTGAAAAAGTTAATAACTTCATCTTCATACAGCAGATCACAGTATGATCTTTGATTATCAGGACTAGTTTTATAGCCAGCCAATGACAATTTTGGGTATTTTAAAGGAACTTTATCTAATTAAGTAAAATATTTCTCACCAATCTATTTAATGAACAGCTACACTCAGCACTCGATTTATTAAAAAAACCTCTCTGATTTGTCACAGACCTCTATGTATACCGCTTTCATCTCTGACTTCAGATGTGTTACACTCATAGTTGCCAAGAGGTTGAACTGAATGCAAGCTCTTTAAAATTAATAGCAAGAATCTTGTAATCTGCGTAAAAGAAATTCTTAAATCATCTGCACTAACTTCTTATCAGAACAGAGATGGAGTTTGCAGAATTATTTACATTATTCAAGTCGAAGTCTTTCTACTTTTATAGAATTTTATGTGGACTATATGTTTTGCATTCAAAAGTTTTATCGGTACATTGATTTGTTGTGGTAAATTTCAACCCGGTTAATGGGAAAATGGGTCATAACATCCAAAAATTAGCTAAAAAGGAAAGAGATAATGGGTTGAATTGTTTAAAAGCCATCCTTAGCAATGGCATACTCAGTGTTAACATCCTCCTAATTTATTTATTTAAATATAAAGTGGATCGTTCTATTAATAATAGTTATCCAATCATGTATAATATAATGCCTTATAAAAAATCATGTATAATATAATAATTATTTCTGATATTAAAACAAAAGGGATTAAAAAGAATATATGTTCTTCAAACGGGAAAGACGCACACCCATTCCTGTTGGGACTTGAACCCACAAATTCTTGGTTGGTGAGTCGTCTTGGTACCACTAGGCTAAAGGCCTGTTGGTCAAAACGACTTGGTGTTTGACCCGCTTTCAAATTTACTTTGACCTGTTGCAAATCTATCTTTTGTACGTAGTGTAACTTTTTTACAATTTCATTTTGAAAGGCAGGCTTTGTACACTTTCAAAAGATGAGCAGAGTTCCTTCATTCCTTCTTTTCTTAAAAAAACTTTGCATGATGCCGACTATTAATCTTCTTAAAAGTTTGTGTCAATATTGACATGGAGTGTTCTATATAAATCACAATTTAACTTGCCTGCTGGAATTCTTTGATAATCTCCTCTATGCACGCAGGCAAGCAATCGAATATGAAAAAAAGGTGTATGCCGTCAACCTTGAACAAAGCCAAGCAATGGAGAAAAGTAGGATTTCTATGACTCGTGAAATCGAGAAGCTACAAGAGGAACTTGCTAATGCAAATAAGAAAGCAATGGCAGCTGCAGCTGCAGCTGCAACAAATACACCAGGTAATTTACTAGCTTTTTGACCAAAATCAACCGTTTACCTATTAGTTGTTTTCACAACATATCAATGAAACCGACTTCAGTTCACCAGATTTTTAGTATTTGTCATAACTGAGGGATATTTCAGATATCTGCTAAGACAAAACACTTCAATTAAATCATGTTCAATCAAAAAGTTGCATTCAAATGATATTTTGTTTTAATTGGACGGAATGTTTTGAAACAGGAACAGGATATGGTGGAGGATTTGGGAACCATGATATGGGTTATGGCGGGAATGCATATCCTGGCCCTTATGCTGTGCATCAGGTATGGCATAAATTTCGAGTAAATTGTATTTTGATTTTCGGTTTTTCCATATATCAACTATTAGATATGAAAAAGTGTGTGGATCAGGAGGTTTGGATGACCGGTCAAAGTGTCGAACTATTAAGTTCTTTGCGACTGTTGAAACCAGACGGTTTGGTTGACTCTAAACAATTAAGTTCTATAAACAATCAGTCTCCCATTCTTGCACATTTCACTATTTCAGGTTCATGGTGGAGTTGATCCTCGATATGGCTCAGGACCCATACCCCCTGCTCCATATGACATGCAACATCGTATGGTTAATCCTCAGTATGCCCCTGGAGCTGTACCACATGGTCCTTATGACATGCAACCTCCTAATGCACATGGATGAATTTTTTTTTCACTTGAAATGAGTGGTCATGTTTTTCAATTTCGGCTTTAAGTTTTGCACTTTTGCAAGACATCTTGTCCACGTTTGACCATCTACACAATGTAATTTTTTTTCTCTGTTGATTCCTATGTCAAGATATGTCGGGTCCTAGGGACTTCCATGCTGCATAGATTTTTTAACAGTTTCAAATTATAGATTGTACGGATTGAGTAATAAGTTAAAAGAGAGTTTAGATTGTTGGGTTTATGGGGCTCATCGTTCCCTTGAGCCGGGTAAATCCGCGACTCTTAAACCCACCGCTCCTGTAGCAATGCAGGAGCATCCCACATCGGTGAGGCAAGGGGGATTCTTCCTCCTTATAAGGAGGGGGAATCTTACTCTTACCAATTGACGCGTTTTAAAGCCGTGAGGGGCAACTCTAAGCGGACAATATCGTTGGTCGGTTCCCTGGTTGCGATCCTAACATAGATGAAGACTGTTAATTTATTAGAGGGATTAATTAATTAATGCCTGTTTTTTGTTTTTTAAAATAGGAAAAGGGAAAAGGATGTGAGGTGCTGTATCACCTAAGTTAGGTGCAATTACATTATATATCTGTTTAATGAAGGGTAATTCTGTTATTTCAGTATTTGCTTATTAAAAAGATATGTGTGTAACAACACCTAAGAATATAAGAAGAAATCATTTGTGTTGCTAGCAGCATTTGAGAGAAATAATTTGTGTTCTTTTTAAGGCAAAGAGAATGATTTAAATAACTAGAGAGGCATGGAGTACATCAAAACTTCACCGGTTTTCAAGGTAGATACATGAAAGAGGACTACCAAAATATAATAAGCTACCACCTGAATAGATTAGCCAGAGGTAATCTAACCATTTAATCAATAAATTCTTCTTTCGATATGCAATCCAAAGTGTAGCCAATCTTTGAATAAATGGTTTTATCCTAGTCATCCTCTTTGGCAAATTGCAACCCTAAAAAAACCTTAACCGACCCAATTGCATAAATAACTTGATTAATAAATTGGTTATTGGTTAAAGAAAAGGAGTTGTTAGCAGCATTCAAGAGAGGTAAGAGAACACTTGCACACCATGACCGACATGGTTAGTGGTTGTTCTGATTGATGGTTTTTTCACGAAAATTGATTTCTTTGAATAAATAGAATGTTGTGTTTTGCTTGTGTTCAAATCGATTTCTATTTTCAATTGATTACCGTGTTTGCTTTGTTTCAAATTGATTTTTGTGTTTGCTTATTTTTCTTTATGGCTTAAGTAAATTACACATTTGGTACATGTGGTATGCTATTAATTTACTCTCGGTCTCTAAATTTCATTTATTAGATTGGAATCCTTATTTGAGTTTTGTTACACGCTTTGTAAATTGTTGTTTTTATCAAGTCCTAGTGTATTCGTAATTTAAAGTTTACAAGGAGAGTATATCAAGTCATGTCGTGTGGCATTTGTTTTTTTTTTCTTTTGACAAATATAATAGTGAGTTGTGTTCAATAAAGTCCATTTAAAAAACATAGTCCTAAAATTTTAATATTCAATCACAAGTGATTTAGTATATAATCACATGTGATTTGTAAAAACATCACATGTGAATTACGAAAAATTACAAAAATGCCACTCCGCCCAAAATTTTCAAATTTAATCTGGACCATTGATGCCAATTATCCAAAGGCTAAAATTAGTCCCTTAGAACTATAAATTAATTATGGACTGTATTGAACATTCTTCATATAATAGTTATATTGAATATACTGGAACTATAAAATAAAAAAAAGTTTATTGATTTTTTTCAAAAATTACAACATCTATGAGTTTATAAGAAAAGCACTCGGAGTGGCTCTTTAACGAGCTCCAATAATGAGCCAACGAGCATTTAGCTCGTTACCCCGTTGGCCGTTGCTAATTGTTATGTGCCCAAAGATGATTTACTCGTGATGGTCGAAAGGAACCTGCATCACTCGTTATTTTTATCTTTTTTTTTTTAACTAATAGGATTTGAGATGAATATTTGTGTATATATCTTAGGGGTGATCATGTAACCAAAAAAAAAAACATTTAAACCGAACTAGGTCCTGGACTAGACGGTCCAGTCTTCAATCTTGAATATTTTAATTAAATTGTTTCAGTCCACTCCGGTTTTTGATCCGTACTCACCCTTGGATCTAGTGATAACAATTATGCATGTTATGATTGCGCGATATTAGTAAGGATGATGACAATAGTGACCACAAATGTTCTACGCAGTTTTATTCATTTGTATGATTTTTTTTTGAACAACAGAACACACACTAATCTAGTTCTAAATTTACACCTTTTATTCACAGTGAGACTTGAACCCATGACCAAAGACCATGAAAAACACAACTTCCAACACCTTAAGACCGCTAATCTACAAACCCTTAGATCATCTTGGTCATTTGTATGATTTCGTGAAGGTTTTATTTCTTTTTGTTCTTTCCAAAACGGTGCCGTTTATTGGTAAACCACAAAGCCCAAATCTCTGTACAAATTCTCATCACCAAATTTTAGGTTAGTAATCCACTGTAGAAATGGCACTTTCTCTCTCACAATTCCCGTCCTCCCCACTTCCTTCTGCAAGAAAACCTGTCAATTATCCAAAAATCCCAGCAACAATTAAATCAATCCCAAATACAATTTCCAGCTTCACTAATACCAACATTCTCACGGCCACAAACCGGAAGAACAACCACCGATTGGCCGTCGTCGTCAACGCGGCTGAAGAACAACAGAAACCCACCACCGCGGAATCGGAAATCACCCAAAACCCACCTTCGGATGAGGAATTGTCCGAACTGGGTACAGAGATCAAGAAAGCGATGATGGATAGAGAGATTAAAAAGGATGAGGGTATATTGGGCGGAGTAGCGGAGGAGATCGGAAAGATCGAGTGGCCGTCGTTCAATAAGGTTCTTGGAACGACGGGGGTCGTACTGGGTGTTATTGCTGGTTCGAGTGTCGTTTTGCTTACTGTTAATGCCGTTTTGGCGGAGCTTTCCGACCGGGTATTCGCCGGCCGTGGGGTTCAAGATTTTTTTGGCTAAACGGAAAGACGATAAGGGATAAGGGGGTGAAGTTAGAATCGAGTGCGAGAACATCTATGTCTCTAATGTGGTCTACATCCCCTCTGATTGCGCCACGTCACCATGTGCCACTTAAACTAGTATAGTCGATTTGGTTCGTTTTGTGTTGGTAACAGAAAAAAAAAAAAAAAAAAACATAAAAAATGAACAAGATTATTTTCTTCTCATTCTGTTTGTTGTGCGTTTACTAATATCACACTAACATTTTTGGGCTATCTTTTGGAGATTATTAGAACACTAAAATTTTAGGGCATTTTCAGTTGCTGGATTTGAGTGCTAGGGTTACAATTGGAATTTAAGGTTGAACTACTAATTGGAGGTCTAAACTATAGCTTCTGATTGAAGTTATAAGTTGTAGAGTACTTAACATATGGTGAATGTATTTATAGGTATAGCGAAAAATAATGGAAGATTTTTATATATATTCTTCCAAAATTTCATAATTATTTATATATATTCTTACAAACATTAAAATTTCATTAATATACTCCTAAAACTTTTAAACTATCTTATATGTTTAAATACTTAGAAAATCTTCTATATATAAAAAAAATCTTCCGATATAAATAAAAGACTAATTAAGATAAAATTTATCATACGATCCTAGCATTTAATTTAACAAATCGATATTAATTATACAATCTTGATTATTCATTTATTTAAAAGAAAATTGATAACCACAACCCATAAGATTGTTGATAAAAGTGATACTTGTATATTTTTTATTTTTTAAAATGGTAAGAAGAGTAATAAACATGGCATGATGTTAGGTATCGACAAATTATAACAGCAAATAGTTCCAATCGAGACTCAGAAATTGAAATCAGGAATGATATTAGACTAAAATTAGAACAAAGATAAACTCAATTCATCCACAAACGGATGAATGATCCAGGGCATAGCCCTCTCTCAAAGGAAGCTTCCAATGAGCCAATCTCTAGGAGACCATACGTAAAAAGTATAAACGTGCCTGCCAATTACGAGACCTATTCTCTACTTTTATTAACACTCTAACAACTCCAGCCCCAAAGTTACCATTTACCCCCCTCAAGTATAAACTATTCTATTTCCTATCATTACTCTCTCCTTCAAAAAAGTCTTGACCTCAAGACTTGTGTCCAAAAAGATTCTATGATGCACAAGAACCCGGACCAGTCACGTCCTGAGTGGACGGCTCCGGCGACCCCAACTCCTCGTATTGATAAAGATTTCCTCCATTAGCATCATATTCATCTTCTCCCAACAGCAGAACACGTAATTTTCCCTCCGGGCATTTGTGAGCGGGACCGAATTGAAGACCGTAAAGGAAGCATAATCCCTTCTTTCGTCGTTCCTCCCATTCCGTTCGAGTCAAGGAACGAATTCCTCGGTCACGATTGACAACCTTAGAAGCCTCTGACGAAGTCGACACAGAATGCCCTGGAGAAGGAGAAAGGGTCATATCAGCCCCTTTATTCTCCAAGTCACCCAATTGCAATCCACGACGCAAGTTCTGACCCAATAACGAAGATTTGTCCACTTTTGAGCCATCCCCAAACCCCCCCACTTGATGATATCAGAATCTGAATTGAGAAACATAACCGGAGGAAGGATTAAGCATCTCCTCAACGTCTTTTGCCAAATACATTGCATCCAGCCGAGATTGAGGTCGATGAAGTCGAACCCATCGTTTAACCTCATCACGGAGACCAGCCACGAAATATCCTAACGCCTGAGATTCGGGTAAACGAGGAACCAAAGACAATAAATACTCAAAGTCATCAATATAATCGTGAATTGAGGAAGACTGTTTAATTGTAGCCAATTGTTCATATGGATTCTGAATTTCTAGTCCACTAAATCGCTGTAACAGTTCCAATTGAAATTGATCCCATGTCAACGAATCGTGAACTTGCTGAACAATGGTAAACCAGTGTTGAGCAACACCAGTCATGCTTAATTGGGCCAAACGAATACGTAGGTTAGGAGGGGTACCATTAATGTCGAAAAACAGCTTTGCTTTCTGAATCCAACCTTGAGGATCAAAACCATAAAACTCAGGTAATTTCACCTTCTTAACAGCCCAAGGCACTCCACCAAAATCAGGGGGAGGAGGGATAACACCCCCACCCGCTCCGCTACCGCTACCACCACCAAGTTCAGAGAAGAGACCAGAATTAAAACTACTAGCACCAGAATCATGTTGTTTACCTTGTTGTTTCAGCCACCCCATCATAGCTTTGCGGAATTCCCCGGCTTCAATTCGATCCTCCTCTAAGGTTTTCAGAACCGATTTGATATCAGTATCATCAGACTGGAGACGTTGAATCTGCTCCTCATGTTGCTCAAGTCGCTGCTGGATAGATCTCGTTTCCATCGGCGATGAACCCAACAAAACGCGATTAATGATAGAGATCGAGGAAGAAATTGCCAATCAAATCCACCGGACAGATCACAATCAACAGAAGATGAAGTGCAATAATGTATTGCAATTTGAATCACAAATCCCACCAACAGAAATCGCTACTAGCAGAATCCCAAAATCAAAACCAGCAGATCTGTAATCGGGAGGAGCAGCGACTGAAAACTATCGATAGTACCCCAACTCGACAACACCAACAAAAGAAGAAACCGATTACTGGAATTGAAGTGGCTATTCCTCAAAGTTGAACAGATCGATGAATGAAATTACAAAACGGCAGATCAAAGGGCAAGTCGGACCAATGTTAGGTATCGACAAATTATAACAGCAAATAGTTCCAATCGAGACTCAGAAATTGAAATCAGGAATGATATTAGA